>RJWM01008967.1:34491-70798 GCA_004363535.1 Dasyprocta punctata
AATGGAATAGATTAGAAGATACAGCCACAACTACAAACACACTTAGCCACCTCATCTTTGACAAAGGGGCCAAACATGTACATTGGAAGAAAGACAGCCTCTTTAACAAATGGTGCTGGAAAAACTGGCTTTCTATATGCCGTAAACTAAAACTAGATCCATGCCTATCACCATGCACTAAAATAAAGTCAAAATGGATGAAGGATCTGAATATTAAAACAGAGACACTAAACTTACTAGAAGACAGAGTAGGTAAAAATCTCAATGATATAGGAGTAGGCAGAGAGTTCATGAACAAAAATCAAATTGCATGGGAAACACTTCCCAGAATCAACAACTTGGATCTCATCTTACTAAAAAGTTTTTGCATGTCAAAGGAAATCTCCAACAGAGTAAAAAGAAAACCCATGAATTGGGAAAATATTTTAACCAATTGTCCATCAGACAAAGGTCTTCTATCTAAAACATATAAAGAAGTAAAAGAAATCAGGCCTCAAAAATTCAAGGACCCAATCCAAAAATGGGCATCTGAGATGAATACACACTTCTCAGAGAAAGAAATACAAATGGCAAATAAATATATGAAAAAATGTTCAATATCGATGGTCATTCGGGAAATGCAAATTAAAACAATGCTGAGATTCCATCTCACCCCAGAAAGAATGGCCAAGATTAAAAAATCAAGCAGCAACAAATGCTGGAGGGGCTGTGGGGAAAAAGGAACTCTTCTCCAGTGTTGGTGGGAGTGTAGACTGGTGCAGCCACTATGGAAGTCAGTGTGGAGATTCCTCAGGAAGCTAGGATTAGAGATCCCATTCAATCCAGCTATCCCACTTCTGGGCATTTTCCCAGAAGAATTAAAAACATCATACCACAGTGATATCTGTGCACCCATGTTTATAGCAACCCAATTTGTAATAGCCAGATCTTGGAAACAATCCAAGTGCCCATCAATCAAAGAATGGATAAAAAAAGATGTGATATTTTTATACAATGGAGTACTACTCAACTATTAAGAAAGATTGCATTGAGACTTTTATAAGTAAATGGTCACGACTTGAGACCATACTCATAAGTGAGATAAATCAAACCCACATATGTAAATACCATGTTGTCTCCCTAGTGTAAGTAACTGACAAAGTATATATGATCCAAAATCTATAATAAATACTATGGAAGGGTAAAAAACAGCTTGAAGAGCAAAAGGAACTGGGTAGGGAAAAGGGGTAAAGAGGGAAGGGAAAAGGAAAAGATATAAATCTGTATATATGTATATGTAAGATAACTAAAATGAACACACTGCTGAATGTATTCGTTATTGAGAAAAACAATACTGTTATGATTAGATCAATTTTACATGTCAGATACAAATCTGGGTATATGTATATGTAAGATAAGTAAAATGAACACACTGCTGAATGTATTCGTTATTGAGAAAAACAATTAATACTGATATGATTAGATCAATTTTGCATGTCTATATCTGTCAGTGTAAACAACCATTTTGAAGCTAACGATATGCAATATTGCAACCATTGTCAAGTTTTTATTATCCTGTTTTGTAAACCTGTAATGTTACTGTTTTGCATTTATCTAGTTGAAGATAATGATACGCAATATTGCAACCATTGTCAAGTTTCTATTATCCTGTTTTATAAACCTGTAATGTTACTGTTGTGCATTTATCTAGTTGAAGATAACGATACGCAATATTGCAACCATTGTCAAGTTTCTATTATCCTGTTTTGTAAACCTGTAATGTTACTGTTGTGCATTTATCTAGTTGAAGATAACGATACCCAATATTGCAACCATTGTCAAGTTTCTATTATCCTGTTTTGTAAACCTGTAATGTTACTGTTGTGCATTTACTCTAATTTATTGTTTTGCACTGTCTGTTTTGTTTTTTGTGTTTGTTATATATGTCTTTTTTTTCTGCTTCAATTAAAAAAAAAGAAGAGGTACAAATAGCCAATGAATAGATAAAAAATTGTTCAAAACCTGTATGGAAGTTCAAATCAAAATAAAACTATAATTTCATCTTCCCCTAGTTAGATGGGTATCATTCAGAACATGATACAGTATATTAACTATTTGTATTATTTTAAAATATAAAAAGAGCCAAGTGTGGTGGTGCACACCTGTAATCCCAGCATTTGGGAGGCTGAGGATTGCTGTGAGTTCAAGACTAGTCTGGGTTACAAAGTGAGTTCAAGGCCAGCCTGCACTACATAGTGAAGCCCTGTCTCAAAAAGATAAACAAACAAACAAACAAACAAATCAAACAAAACAAAACACAATGCTGGCAAGGATGTGGAGAAAAAGGAGTTCTTTTTGTCATCATTGGGATGTAAGCAGTATAGAAATTATTATGGAGATTCTTCAAAATACTAAAAATAGATGTAATTGTACTATTCCTCTAATATTCTTGAAAGTATTAATAATATTATAGTTATACATGCATACCATTTATATAGCTGCTCTGTTCAGAATTTTTATGCTGTGGAAACAATCTAGATGACATCTATAGGTGAACAGATACATAAAACATGATAAATATTTGCACAAAGGAGTATTATTCAGCTATAAAAGAGAACAAAACCATGTTATTTTCAAGAAAATGGAAGGAACAGGAGACTATCATGTTAACTGAAAAGTCAGTCTTAGTTAATATTGCACATTTTCTCTCCTGTGAGCAATCTAGGAATAAGCAAATAAAAATAAAATAAAGGAGAGATGACAGGGAAATAGATGGTAGAGAGTACACATGGAGAAGAAGATGGGGGTGAAGAAATGGAGATGGGGTAACAGAGATGAAAATAATCAAAATACGTTATACACATAACTAATATGCAAAAATGAATTTTCCTACTCTGTATTGTTAATATGCACTAATAAAAAATATATACAGCTGTAGCCAAATGTGTGCTTTCTGAGGAGAATGGTGTCACTGAATACAGCCAGAGTACTTTGCATAAGAATAATAGGAAATGTGTCTCCAGGGCATCTCAGTGATTGTCCGGATGCCACCCAAGGCAGAAACAAGGCTATAAAACTCTGAACTCCTTTCAAATACTTTGCAAAGAGAACACTGGGATGCCTTGCTGGCACACAGACACCCAGGATGCTGTTTCTTCAGGAATCATTTCACCATGATCAGCTGTGATCTCAGTGGGCCTGGGTATTGTTCCCTCTGGCAGCAGACCTTAGCATTATTCATGTGTTGCTCATTTCGCTGATGCGCAAAATTTAAGTTTCTTCACTGCAGAAACTTCCATGCCAATTTCAAAGGAAGGCCTGTAAAGTCAGGGCATGTGTGGCAGGATAGACAACGCATGCAAAATCTCCCTGAGAGAGCAATGCATAATGCTGTGAGAGTAAAGCCAAAGTTGCAATGCAGATCTCAGGAAACGAAGGATGCCATAATATGAGACACCTGCCAAGGAATGTCACAGAAAAGAGCAGAAGCATCCAAAGAGAAAGGTGATGTGGGCTCTAAATAGCACTCATTGGGGCCATGCTTCCCGAGTACTTTGGAGTTCACATCTTACTACTATGTGCCCCACTTGGTAAACAGAGCTGAAGTACTTAGTATTGGATTGGTGAGTTTGGGTCTTGCTTTGGTTCCATATCTCCTTTCTATGCTCGCATTTCTCCCTTTTGGTGTGACAACGTTTACCCCGTACATTTTCTATTATTATAGATTGGAACTAGGGAAATAATTGTTGAATAGTCCAGGTGTTCACAACTATGAGTTATTTTGAGTTCCACAGAGCACTTTGTACTGAAATTTTGAAACTTGCTGGAATATTTGAAGCTTTGGTGACCCTTGAAGTTGTAATAAATGCTTTTTGCATTAAGAAATGGACCTGAGGTTTTGGTGGGCAAGAAAGATTGTAATGATTTGAATTATTTATGTCCCTTCATGTGTTGTTGTTATTTAGATATAAAATACCCACCTGGAAGTCTCACATGTTCAGTGTTAGGGCTTTGGGAAGGTGACTGGATAATGTGGGCATTAGACTGATTAGTGGTTTAGTCTACTGATGATTTAAATAGCAGGCAGATCCCTGTTAAGGTATAGAGAATCTCTCTCTCTCTCTCTCTCTCTCTCTCTCTCTCTCTCTCTCTCTCTCCACACACACACACATACACACACACACACAGCGGCACTCGTCGTAATCTCTCTGCCTCCTGGCTGTCATACATTTGGCAGCATTCCTCCAACTGACTGTGGAGCAAAACCTCTGAAACTGTGATGCAAAGCAAACTTCTCCTTAAATTGTGGGTGTTGTATATTTTGTTCTTGACAAAACGTCAGCTAATATAGATAGTTGGTACCAGACAAATGTGGTCACTCCTTTGAGTATGCCTGACATTGTAATTCAGAAGTTTTTGGAACTGATTTGTGGAAAGAGTTTGAAATGCTTTGAAAATGCAAGCTAAAAAAGCTCTAGAGTTATGTCAGCTGAGCTGGGTGAGTGATTCTTGTCAGAACTCATAAAAACAGAATGATGGTAGAAATGTGGACAGTAAAAGCCAGGCTTATGAGGTTTCAGATGGGTATGAGAACTCTCTTGGGAATTGGAATAGAGGTTATTTGCATAACATTCTGGCAAGGAACTTGTTAACTTTTGCCCATATCCCGAGTCTTGGTATGAGGCTGAATTTATAAACGGCATAGTAATTAATGTGACAAAGGAATTTCAAAGCAAGCAAGATTTGGGCTGTGGCACTGGTACTGCTGACTGCTTTCAGCCAGATTTACAAAGAGATGTACAGCTTTATCAGAAAAGGAGTGCATGTAAATTTCAGGCCAAGGAGAGTGGCTGCAGAAAAGACTAACAGCATTAAAAAGAAGCTAGTATTTTATAGAAAGATAATAGAAAAAGATGATTTGAGGGTATCTCAAATGAGCCAGACCTCACTCATCACAAGCCCAAGAGTAAAAAAGAGTAAAGTCCTTTGAAAGACTTTGCTTTGAGAAGCTAGCTCAGCAGGTCTTGGTTACTCAGGGCCACCTAGGATAGGGTAGAGTTTAACAATCCAAGCACTCAGAGGCCACTGAAGTTAAAGTCCAAGAAGTCCTGGCTACTGCTCAAGCTGCTTGAAGACGTTGGCATCATTCATGTGGTGCTGTTTTTATGGAATGCAGAATGCAAGGGTTTTGGATCATCAGGACTTTAACCCAGATTTCAGAGGAATTGTAGTATGTCAAACAATGAGCATTAAATGATCAAATCTTTGTTCAAAGTTCCTAAGAGAGTAATGGATAAAGCTGTGAGAGCAAAGTCAAAGGTACAACAGAGATCCCTGGAATTTGCAGGTGCCAAGAACTTGGAATTTCTATTAAGGAAAGGGACAGTCAGGGAACATACAGAACATAGAGAAAGGCCATATGAGCTTCAGTCAGCAAAATCATGGGGTGGGTTACTCAAGCTGTCTGGAACTCGTATCTTTCTCCCACATGTTCTAGATGATAACTATGAACTACAGGATTTAATGTTCATTCTGTTTTGTTTTGGTTTGATTCTTTTCTACTCCTGTATTTATCCTTTTTGGGAAAAAATGTTTACCTTGTACCATTGTATATTGGAATTATTTAACTTCTTTTTGAGTTTTATGAGGGCTCACAGTTAAGAGTTTCCCTTGAGGCTAAGAAGAGGCTTTAGACTTGGACTTTTCTTTAGTGCTGGAACTGTTAAGAGAAGAGCTAAATGCATTTCTTATAATGAGATGGATATGAGCTTTTTGGGGGCTAAGAATAAAATATTAAGATTTAGTTATAAAATTATTCCAAAATACTCACAAGTTCATAGGTGGGGTTTTGTAATCTGATTTGGTCACGGTACTAAACTCATCAGTGGATCAATCCATTGATAAGTCTGGGGGTTAATGTGCTGCTAGAAGCTACAGCCTAGATGCAAGAGGTGGGTCACTGAGGGTGTGCCTTTGGAAGGCATAGCTCTCTTTTTCTGTAGCACTTTCTGGTTGCCATATATTGAGCAGCTTTCCTTGGCTATGATATTCCACCATGCCACGTCTGACTTGGAGTAAGCCACAGCCAACAATTGACAGAACCCTCTAAAAATACAGCCAAAATAAAATTTCCTCCTTTAAGTTATGGGTGTCAGACATCTTGTCCCAGCAATGAATTTACCAATACATGTGTTGAAGGCTTGACCACGAATGAAGAAATTTTCAAGGGTGGGTCTTTGGAAATGTCATTAAATCATGAGGGCTCTAATTTTACCCATGGATTAATCCATTGATAAACTCATATTTTGATGTAATTATTGGGAATTTATAAGAATTTAAGGAGGCAGGGTATAATTGAAAGAAGTAGGTCAACTAGGGGTGTGTCTGCAAGTGAATACCTTATGCCTGGTACCTTATGTTTGATCTCTCTCTCTCTCTCTCTCTCTCTCTCTCTCTCTTTCTCTCTGTCTCATCCTCCCTCCCTCTCTCCCTCTGTTACGGTTTATACATTGTGTCAACTTGAGAAGTCTAGAGGCTTAATTAAGTAACTCAGCAGTTCTATATCCTGGGGTGTTGAGCACAAGCAGTTACCTGTTCATTGTGTCAATTTGAGAAAGTCAGAGGTTTAACTGAGAGACTCAGCAGGGAGCCAGGGTTCTTACTTTGTAAATATTCTCATCCTGTGCAAAGGAAGGCAAGGAGATTTGTGAATGCTACACCCACCCTGGAGGGGAGGGTGTCCTATGTGCAATACAAGGGAGAAAAAGAGGCTTGCTCTTGTGCTTTTTTGTTCTTGCTGCTTTGCTCAGTTGCTGCCTTCAAGTGTTGCCCCAGTACCATGCCACCCTGCCTTGGAGCCAGCTGATTAGGGACTGAAACCTCTGAAAACTGTAAGATAACTTTCCTTCCTTCATTTTTGGTGTCAGGTGTTTTGTCCCAGCAACAAATGAAAAGTAACCAAGGCAGAATTTGGTACCAGGAGTGGGGTCATTGCTGTGACTATTCCTGACCATGTGGTTCAAGGGCCTTTGGAAATGGCTTGTGGGAAGAGTCTGGAAAGGTTCAGAGATGTTGCCTTAATGCATAGAACTGGAACAGCTTAGGCTGTTCTGTAGGGGAGATTCTGGTCAGAGCTCAGGAGACCAGAAGGCTGATAGAAAGCCTGCCAATAAAGACCAGGCTCAGGAGGTTTCTGCTGGGAAGAAGGACTGCATTGGTTATTAGACTCCAAATGATGTGTATTATGGCTTGGCAGAAGGTTTGTCTACATTTTGCTTGTGTTCAGAGGTTTTCCCTGAGACTAAGATTAAGGATGCTGGACTAATTAATCTGGCAGAAGAAATTTCAAGGCAGTCTCATGTTGAGGCAGTGGCATGACTATTGTTGAGGACTTTTAGCCAGATTTATGTTGTGAATCAAAAGAAAAGGGCCCAGCAGGATGATTTAAAACATTGTGTGTTTGGCCAGAAAGGAAGCTCCAGTAAAGCTCTGGACTATAAAGAGAGAGCTGAAATCTCCATTGCTGAGAAGGAACAGAATAAAAAAGATGGTCTGTGAGCATCATAGGAAAAGGCAGCTGGTCCCCATGCTTTGCAGCCTAAAAACTACAAAAGTGAAAGACTTTGCTTGCATCAGAAAGCCTCAGAGCACCATGTTCCGGAATGGCAGCAGCAGCCACACCAGGTTCCAGAATTGATACAGCATAGAGAATCTGTTCCTCAGAATCACGTTCAGAGTGCCCAGTGATCCAGGCACTTGACCCCTACAGCCAAGAGAGAGGAGAGCCTGGCTACTGCTCCAGCTGGCAGCAGACCTTGGCATTTTCCACGTGGTGAAAGAGTTCTGAGATTAAAAAGACCTCCACCCCAATTTCAGAAGGCCTGGGAGGACAGGCTGTGTGCCCCTGAGAGGACAATGTGTAAAACTGTGAGAGTGAAGCCAAAGGTGCAATGGAGAACTCAGAAGTTTGGAAAAGCCAGGAACTTGAATCATCTAAGGAGACCTACAAGAAGGGAGCAAAGCCAGCCCAAGAGAGAAGCTGTGGGATTGGTAACCAAGATACCCTCCCATCTTCCATTAGGTGATCAACTTTGTTCTGGCATTAGATTTACCTGAATAGGAGTCCAGAAGCAACAAATGCAATCAGCCATGGATGGCACTATGGAAACTGTGAACTCTCCCACTAAAATATTTTTTTCTACTTTAATTTTTTTTCCTCCTTAGGTATTTTATCACAGAAAGACAGCTGACTAACATACTGTGAGTACATAAGACAAAGATAGTCTCATACAAGACAGTGACTCCAGTTCAGCCAGGTGAGTTCTTCTCTAGGTGGGGAAGTGTCCCAGCACCCAGGTCTATCTTTACACATCCAAATTGGAATAAAAGACTACCTTTCCCAATAATGGTTTCTTTGCCACTACTATTATGAGAGCTCACAGCATGGTGGCTGGTTTCCTAGAAGTAATAGAGTCAGAGAGTGGATGGAGAGTGATAGAAGGAGGGTTCAGAGCCCAGAAAGAAGTCCTGTCTCTGGCGTAAATATTTGCCATAACTTGGAACTAAAATTAGATCTACTTGTATACACACTCTACCAATGAAGAAATACAAGTGGCAAATAAATATATTTTAAAATGTACAACATCACTGGTTATTAGAGAGATGCAAATTAAAACAACACTGAGATTCCATCTCACTCCAGAAAGAATGGCTATTATCAAGAAATCAACCAATAATAAATGCTGGAGGGACTGTGAGGAAAAAGGAACCCTTCTCTACTGTTGGGGGGAGTGCAGACTGGTGCAACCACTGTGGATATTAGCATGGAGTTTCCTCAAAAAACTTAGGATTAGAGGTCCCATTCAACCCAGCTATTCCCCTTCTGGGTACCTTAGCAGAAGAATTAAAAACATCATACCACAGTGATATATGCACACCCATGTTTATAAAACACAGTTTGCAATAGCTAAATCTTGGAAACAACCCAAATGTCCATTAACTAAGGAATGGATAAAGATCATGTGGTTTTTTTATACAATGGAGCACTATTCTACCATAAAGAAGGGTAAACTTGAAACATTCCTTGGTAAATGGATGCAAACTGAGACCATATTCTTAAGTGAAATCAATTGGACTCATGTATGTAAACATCACATTGTCTTCTGGTCTGAGAAACTGAAAGTGCAAATAAGGACCAAAATATATAATAGATATCTTGAAATGGGAAGAAGTTGTTCAAAAGGAAAGAGGAGCTAGGATGGGGGAAGGGGGAAAGGAAGGAAGGGAAAAGGAAAAAAAAATTTAAAAAAGGATAAAATGGAAACAAAGCTTTGTTAATATGGAGGGGAAGAGTTGAAGAGAGGAGAGGGGATTGGGGAAAAAAGAGGAATCAAAATGTATCATGTACAGGTACAAATTCCCTATGATGACTGTGATCATTATGTATACCTAAATTTACCAACAAACTTAAAGTAAAAAAATAAAATTAGATATACTAATCCTATTCATTTCTTTTCACAGTTAAATTGTGTCCATCTTGTGGATACAGCAAATTGGATTTATTCATCACCTGTTAGTGAACACTTGGGCATCTCCACTCTTCGGCTATTGGGAGTAATGCTGCCATAGCTCTGGCATATACATATCTGTCTAAGTCTCCAATTTTTATGCTTTTCAACAAACACCTAGGAATCCAAGGCTGAGTCCTGTGGAAGCACTATAGCTACTGTCTGGAGGAACAGAAATGAAAGTAAGTTTTCAAAACATTAATAGCTCACATTACTCCCTTTCATTAGGGTACAGCATTTTCCAACACACGATAAAATCCAAATTCTTCTCCATTGTCACAGCACTTTGCGAGGCTGTCTCCTCCTGTAACCTCACACCTCTTCCTGCCTTTTCTCCTTCTCCTGGAATTCTGGTCATAGTGACACTGCTGTCTTTCAAACCTACTCACGCCCCTTTCTTCAGAGTTTTCCCAACTGCTCTTCCCTCTGCCTTTGATTACCCACATTGCAGATGTCTCATCTGATTTCAGGTGATGCTCAGATTTTTCCTCTGTGTACCTTTATGAAACACTTCACCCACAGTCAATATGATGGTTGACTTTGTTAACTTGACTGGACTAAGAGAATGGATGGGAGGGAGCTGCCTCACCAATGGATTAATCCATTGATGAATCTATAGCTTGATGGCTCATTTAGATGGGGAGCTGTTGTCAGGGGTTACAAGGGAAACAATTTTATACAGGGCAAATAATTTATAGGATTATTTTATAATATTCACCCAAACAGTCAAATGCAAAAGAGTACAGGAAATCTGTTCACTCCCTAGAAACCCAAAGAATTCAGCTGATGGCCTGAATCTCACAGCAATGTCCTCATGAATCCAGTTGAAGACCTGGAGCCCATGGCAATGTCCTCCACAAATCCAACTGGAGGCCTAGGGCCCATGACAATCTCTCACGCAAGTCTGTACCTTAGAAAGACCAAAGGTCAATCATAAAAGTCTACATTCGTGGGATTAACGATCTGTGCCAGCAGGCTGAGGAATCTGCACTGGAACCAGGAAATGATGCACAAAATGAGGAACAGAGCTCCTCTGAAAAGAACTGTAGCCATCATCAGCGACAGAGAGGTCCCGAGCTCCTCCAGTGATAACAGCTGAGTTCATATCAGGAATGCTAGCGTGACAAAATTTTCCAGGAGAATCAACAGCACCAAATCCTCCCCTCCAGTTCTCTTCTTATGTTGGCAGCAGTTCTCAGGTGGGCCTTCCTCACCCAGGACTATGCTGTTTCAATTCAGCTGGGTGTTACAAGTTGACCATTAGTTAATCCATCACAGGGGTATATTTGGGAGTAGTTAGTAGTTGTGGGCATGATTTTGAAGGATACATCTTAACTCTTTCCCCCTAACTCTGCTTCCTGGTTCCTGTGAGATGAGTATCTTTCCCCTGCTATCCTCTTCCTCTATGTTTTTCTGCCTTGGAACTAGGCAACCACGGATCACCATCTCTCCAACTGTGAGACCAAATAAAGATTCCCCTTCTTTAAATTGTGTAAAGCAGATTTGTCTGGCAACAGAAAGCTAAGGAATACAGTGTTTTCCAAGGACACATAGAACTACAAATTTACTCTGTATCATACAATACAATCTGCATTTTATTTGTAATCCTCATATGCTGCCAGTGAATAAACTGTGTATTCACCACTTAGGAATGCTGTGACAAGTTGTTGCCAATTTGATGACTTGAAACATCAGAAATGTACTCTGTCTTTGCTCCCAGGGCAGAACTCTGAGATCGAGGAGGCAGTGGGGCTGAGTTCTTGTTGAAGGCTCTAGAGTGAAATCTTACTTCCTAACTCTTGTAGCTGCTCATGGCACGTGATGTCTCCCAGCGGATGGCAATGTTACACCAACTTTCTCCTCTGTCTTCACATGGTATGTATCCTTGTGTCTCTGCACATCTTCCTCTGACTCTTATGAGGATACCCATTATTGGAATCAAAGCACCTTCACACGCTCCAAGATGATTACGTCTTGGTGTCTTCACATTAACTCACCTTAATTCTATGTGCAAAGACTTTTATTTGAACTCTGGTCTACTCTGCTCTTTCTGTTGATACATATTTTAGGAAACCATCTATCACACTTCAAGTCCCATGGGCCAGGTTTCTCCCTGCATGTCTATCCCTGTTCCCATGAGGCATGGAAATATGCTCAGTGCAAGCTAAATTGTTTTTCCTCCATACCCATGGAAGAAATCAGTGACAAGACGTCTATCCTCCTCCCTCTCTCCTCTCTGTGTGCTGTTCTCAGCTTATAGGTTAAAACCCTATAGGTTTGTTGTTTTTTTGTTGTTACTAGGAATTGAACTCAAAACCTGGCACATGCCAAATACAGGCTCTATCCGTGCCCTGTACCCAGCTCCTGGGTTATTTTTTTCTTTATAGCAGAGTGAATTAATAGAACATTTGATACCACTGTGGCCAACAACTCAGGAAATGAGGCTGTTAAAATGTTAGGTTGTTATAGCTCCCACAAGAAGATGGGAGGCCCATGCCATGAGCCCCAGGGGGACAGAAGGGTTGGTTAATGGGAAAAGAAGAGGAAAATTTAGGCAGCACTCTGATCTGTGGTTTCCCTAGGTAGTGTTAGTGGGATTGGGATGGGTCAGTTGGCATAACTTCAACATGCTCTGGACATGGGGCTCTTGGTTGTGTGGTACTTGGCCTTGTCATGATCATGACAGATACATGGTGGTCCAGCTTGTAGAGACCCAGTGCAAAAAGTGGCTGATGGCGTAGGCTCTTGATTGCTTGGCTGTGTGTGAAAAGTATGCTCACAGGTCAGTTGTTTACTATCTTTGAAGATTTGTTAACCCTGAAAGGAGCAGTCCCTTTTAGATCAGCAAGGTCTAACTTCTCAAAGCAAAAGGACAGGTTTCTGAGAGATGGCAGAAAACCCTGTCCAGGCCTCTGGGTAACTGTGGAAACTGACAGTCATGCCAGGTGTCCTGTGGTTCTTCCCTC
Organism: Dasyprocta punctata; assembly: GCA_004363535.1. Classification (NCBI taxonomy): domain Eukaryota; kingdom Metazoa; phylum Chordata; class Mammalia; order Rodentia; family Dasyproctidae; genus Dasyprocta; species Dasyprocta punctata. The sequence goes on from RJWM01008967.1 coordinate 47,003, forward strand.
AGTTGCCAAATCAGTGATTCGAGAGGAGTTCTGTGTGCCAAAGTACACTAAGGAAGAGAAGTAAATAATAGGAATGTGGGAAGAACCACAAGACACCTGACATGACTGTCCATTTCCATAATTACCCAGAGGCTTGGCCAGGGTTTTCTGCCATCTCTCAGAAACCCCTGACCACTGGCCATCCATCTTCTGACCAGAGTGATAAAGGCAAAGGTGGTATGAGAAAGCAAGGTCCTCCCTGTAGAGAAAGTTGTCTGGCCTGCACTCCTCAACCAATAGGGCCTTTCTAGGCTGGATCTGTCGCAATCACTTCACATGAGGTTGTTCCCAGTGTGTCAAAGTCTACCAATAGCATTGAGTCAGTCAGTCCCTGGAGCCACCCTGTAAGATATAAGGTGCTTAGTCTGTAGGTAAGACAGGTCCTTATGGTCGTCTCCTGGGAATGAGTTATCCTTGACTCTCTCTGAATTATCCTTGACTCACCCTGAAGGAAGAAAAGCATCATGATTACCTTGTTGGAGACACTCCTTTGTTATGGGTGCATCCTGGGCCTGGTAGTCAGCATATGGATTTTCATGAATTACTACCTTGCAACCAAAGTTCCTTCTACCGTCAGCCAGCATGGGAAATATCGGATACTGTGCTACTTCTTTACAGCAGTAATATCATGGGTAAATTTTTCATTTTAAAGACTTTTGGTTTAATAAGAGGAGGCCTTGAGGAAGCTTTTTACAAAGAGCCTCATAATCTTCTTGTATGGGTTAATGGCCCCTGATGAGTGATGTTGTGCCAGGTACTGTACTGAGGGTGTGTTAATGGAAAGATGATGGACTTGTAGAGGTGAAGAAATGAGCTCTGAATGTACTCTCAGGTCACAGGCAGGGGGAACATCAGCAGGGAAGAAGGTCATGGAATAGGTCTCATGAAGCACTTCTAGCATAGACTGGAAGTTAAAGGAGATGGTAGGACATGGTGGCTCTGCCTGGGTGGGGCAGAATGAGTCCAGAGTTCTATAGGAAAAGATCCTTCTGTGATGGTAGTGAGGTTCCCACATGCGGAGATGAGTTTAGCATTCCCTTGCTCTGTTCTTCCTGTTCCAAGGGGTGGGGAGACCTTGAAAAGAAAAAGGTACTCTTCTCTTTTAGGCAAATAAAGGGAGGGAAGAGAGCTATTTTTCAGTTTGTCTCAGTTTTCTTCAACTTAATTTAATCATTATGCCCACTTACGGTTTTAGGGGGCAGCATGTTCTGGTTCCCCTATCTTGGTCTTTGCACATTCTCATTAATTCCTCAAATCTATCATAATATTGTCTACTACTGGCAGATTAAGTGACAAGTCTAATGCTTCCTAGTGCACACCAGGAAGCATTAGACTAAGCTGAGATGCTTTATAGTCTGTGGTTGTTGGTTAGTCTTGTGTGTTTGGAACCAGAAGTCTTGGAACACGTCCTTGACATCAGTATCTTCCAGGCACATGTTGGTACCAGTGAAAAATCAGTCTTTCCTAGTGTTTGGGAGGAAAAACATCTTCTGTCACTTAGATTCTGTGCTTGATTTCTGGAAATGAAACCGAGAAAAGGTTTATTCATAGGAGATTAGTTTTGTTTGATATATAGTATTTCTTTTTTTAATGTGCTAACAGTAAGTGAGAACCTTGAAGAAGTAGCTAGGACTGAGAATTTATATACCATTTGAATAATAAAAAATGACAGCCTTGTAGAGAAATACAAGACAAAGGGAAAAGAGTTTAGGCTTTCAGGGCTACAAACTGTGAAAGATAAATATATGCGTAAAATAAAAGTTACCCGTCAATTTTGTTATCTAGATTTCTATCAGCACAGTCCCTGGATGCTAAAAATTTAGCCTTATCTTGTTTTATTCTTCCCATTCCAATTGGTGGGGGCAACTTGAAAAGGAAAGGGTTTTCTTCACTTTTAGGCAAATAAAGGGAGGGAAAGAGCATTGTTTTTCAGTTTGTCTCAGTTGTTTTCAATTCAGTTTAACTCTTATGCCCAAATAGGGTTTTGAGAATGGCATGTTCTGGTTCCCTTTCCTTGATTTTTGCACATTGTATCTCATTAATTCCTCAAATCTGGCATAATATTATCCACTACCGACAGATTAAGTGATGTGTCCAAAGTCATTAGCTAGGAAGCATTAGACTAAACTATCCCTTTATACCCCAGTAGAAGCAAGATGGGACCTATTTCTCACTGGGGTCCCATGTGTAAATTCATGTCAAGTCATATTGTATATAGTGTATATAGTAGAGTCAGAATTGCCACAGGGCTGGCCAATGGTTCTCAATAGAAGATACACATGCCCCCTCCCTAGGGCATGTTAGACAATGTCTAAAGACATTTTTGACCTGACTGGGGAGCTAATATCTGACAATTGAGACAAGCCAGGTAGTGTGGTGGAAAGAAGTCAAGAACGGAGCACTGGTGATTGCCCCACAGCCTTATTGTCTGCTTCTTCTCCCTAGCTTACCTTACATACAGAATACATCTCTAATCTCCGACTTGGCAACTGAGAGGCAGTATTTTGGGAGATTCTATTTGATTTTAGTAGGAAGAGGTCAGGGACGCTGCTAAACTTCCTGCAATGAACGGGACAGTTCCTTACACAAGTGTATTATCTTGTTCCAAATATCAATAGTGCCTATGCTGAGAGACCTTGGGATATCAGAAAGTGGTCACATAGATTTTGCTCTGGAGTCATGAAACTAGCAGGATTCTCAGTTTTTTGTTCAATGTCCTTGAAATCTATTGAGTCTCAGTTTAGTCAGCAGAAAAAAGAAAAATGAAGGCTGGGGCTGGAGGTAATGCCCACCCTGGGGAGTTCGTTATAGAAATGAAATGGAATGACAGACGTACCACTGGGCAAGAAGATATCACAGCCTGAATTTTATGGCTCTCAAAGTTTGTCAGTGAGGAACAAACAAGGAACAACATGCTAACTGTGAGAGAAGACAGGAGACTAACAGCTGAAACAAGTAAAGATTCGTTTAGCATGTTTTCTTTTCTTTAAAGAATTTTCTTTAAAGAACTAAGGGCTTCAAGGCAAATTCCTAATCTTTAACATCTAGCTATTTGTAAGACATTTCCAGGTGATGAATTCTTCCTAGCTTAACTGTAATGCAATAGTTTTTCATTTATTTTTTTACTTCTTTTTCCCACGGTAATTTAGAGGAACTATCATATCTTCAAGCCACTGCAAATCTTTCATAAATATTTGACCATTTTCTAGCCAGATAGATATGCATCTGTTACTTAATAAGTCACCTTGCATCATACAATGGGTAAAACGTTAAATCAAAAGTGTAAAGGCATCACACCACTAACTGGGTACAAAGAGAATCTGCTTCAAGTGTTTATTTATTTGGAATAAGGATACCATGCTCCTATTCTATTAACGAAAACAAGTCGGAGGAGTGTTTGTTTGTTTTTTAAACTGTACAGGGTATAGAACTCAGGGCTTAGAGTACCTTAGCTCTAGTCTTGTGCTGAACCGTGAAGCTACAACCCCAGCTTATGTCATAAATGTACAGAGCAGTGGTGGTGAAACTATGGCATGGCTGGCTGGCTGTTATCTTTGAAAGCTCTAAAAGTTTCACCATTAATAGTATGGGAAATATCTTCCTGTAGCTCAGGGTCCTTCCTACTGATTCTTATGAAGTTAGCTCCCTTGGATACAGTGGACTGGTGCTTCAGCTGAGCCTGGGTACTTTTATCTTTGGCTTAATAGGCTCAATATGTATATTGAATCTCTTGGCAAGAGTCTTGGCCTTAACTTTCTTGTTTGCATCATTGCCAACAACCTGCTGGGTAACCCTGTACACTTCTAGTTTAGACATGGTAACAGTTGTGGAGTATGATTGTTTTTTTGTAGTGTCCCCATTCTCTTGATATCTACAATGTTAGCCTTTCTGTGGATTCCCATACATGCAGCCAAAGGAACAACTTGTGAAAGGTCTAGAGGCTGTAGAGTGGATTCCTTTCCTCTTTCCCTTTATGTTGGTCATTTTGGCTAACTACTGGAAAGTGAAGGTTCTGGCAGGACGGAAAGATATATTTCAATAATTGTTAATCCTATGTTCAAATCCCGACTTAAAGATTTCCTGTTCTGGGTCAAATGGAAGGATTAGCCATTTAGCCAGTTGGGTGACTCAGAAGAGATTTGGTAATCTCTGTGGGTCATGATGTTTTCTTCTATAAAATAGGCTTCATGTTTTTTAATTTTCTGGTTTTGATAAACCCAAGCCTGGAGCTGGTGTCTTTTTGCTGTTAGCTTTCTGTTTATTTGAAGATCTCTTTTCCATTTGGGGCTGTTTTTCTTCTGAAACATGTCTGTGTTCATTGACTCAATCATTTAGCTTCTCCTGGCTACTTGTGTATTTAGTAAATATGGGGTGGTAACTGCTCTGTGCAGGACCCTCTGCTGAGTGTAGTCCAAAGAACTGGGGGAGGAATCTGGAAACATGTGGCAGAAAGGCCAGCTGAAGCACTGTCATCCCATTCTTGTGATAGGCTCATAGTAACTTCTGACTTTGGTATACCCAAGAAAGAAAACCAAAAAAATGGTCCCATTTCCCAGTATTTTCTAATAAATTCAAAGAGTTTCATCCCCTGAGCTAGGGTAGCGCTGTGTGTTGTCTGTACCGCACCCAGTGTGTGCATGTGCAGCGATAGACTGTGCTCCATGCTATAGTCCCAAGCCCACCCTCGGGGCAGCTCTGCCTCGTCGTCTGAGAGCAGAGTGCGGACATAAAGGACAGATGTCTTTCATGGGAAGGAGATGGACAATCACAATTTCATTCCCTCACTCTCTCTGTCCATCATCTCACCCTGCCCCAGATCTCATTCCTGACATCCTTCTTAGATATCTCTGTGGCCCTTGTCACAATCTGAGGTGATCTTGGCCCACCCTTGCTTTTTTACTGCCTGCCTCTCTCCAAATGGAGGGTGCAAGAGTGTAGGGAAGGCAACTGGTGTCTTTGTTGCTGGATCCCCAGTGTCTAGTGAATTGTGTTTATTATTCTTTAAGATGCATGAATAATTAGATGGGCGATTGGGTGAATGATTACATGAATGCATGAGATTGCAAATGGACAAATGGATGAATGGATGAATACACGTACACAATGGGCTGATGACACATATGAACATTTGCTCAGGTGCAAATGCAATCTTCTTGCCCTGTGCAACCTCCCAGAAATGAAAGTGTGTTTCTTGCTGCATGGGTATGGAAATACCTATCCATTACCACCTGTCATTCTATATCTGAAGGCCTTGCCATGGTGCCCTGTCACATGAGGGAGTTAACTGGGAACGTGTGCCATGCAGCCTTGTGAACACTGTTCCATCTCAGGAGCCGCTAGCTGTCTCTCTCCCAGGTGTCTGCCTATGTTGAGAGAGAATATCATTTTCAAAGTTAAATCAGGGATGTGCCCAGAAATATTTACTGAGTATCCACTGAGTGTTCAACCCTTTCCAAACACAGGAGACACAGAGGAGAACAAGAAAGACCAGGCTCTGCCCTCATGGGCATGTTAGTTGGTGAGGACATAGAACACTGCAAGAGAAGGCAAATAAGCCTACAGATTCACACGGTGATAATCCATGGTGGTAGAATTCGGTGACCTGGAGAATTATTGTAAATGAGTCCCTTTAATCAGACCAAATCTTTCCCAGAAGGTGGTATTTGAGCCCAAGCCAGGTAGGTGAGGAGGAGCCAGGAGGAGCCAAGACTATGAAAGGGAAGTAGAGGAGGAGGCATTCTGAGGTAGAGTTGGGGGCCTGGGACAGCCTGATGAGGCAGGTCCCTCTGATTCAAAACTAGAGATGCCAGAACAGTCAACTGAACAAATGGTGTTACACTTTGATGTACTATTTAAAAAGACAATTATTAATGCAAAAACATCTATGATAAACAAAATAGCAAATTCATATGAAGGCAAGAACCAAAAGGGAAGAGTGACTTTTTTTTCTTTTTGCTTATCATGTAAATTTTAGTTTTTTAATGTTCTTTATCACTACACTGTATCTGGAAGGCTGATTCTGTGCCCACAGCAGATGCCTCGTTTACCTCACCCTCACTGGTCATGCTCAGTCTAAGCAGTGGGGAGGCAAGGAAGGAGCTCTGAAGCAGGAGCAGCTTGGGCTTTGACGAAGTTTGAAGCTCTGGGTGGCAGAGTGGATGATGAAACTGGTAAGGTAATCAGGGCCAAGGTCATGGCCTGCAGAAGTCTCGGCCTTGGCTATCTTTAACATCCCCTGGGAGATTTAAGGTGATACCTACCTGAGCCCTTCCCCTTGCTGAGTCTCTCTCTAGAGTGAACCCAGGCCTTGGGACATCTAAAAGTTACCAGTACAGCTGGGCTGTCCCTCATGGGTACAGACCTTTGGCACTGGTGCTGACCCCTTGACTTGTCTGACCCCTCAGTGCATCTGTCTCCCTTTCTCCTCAATCATCACTGCCCTCCACACCCCTCACGATGGTGCACCCAGCTCCCAAGCTCTCTTGAACATGGGAATCAGCTTGTAGGATTTAAAAGATCCTGATGCCCGAGCACCCATCCGAGATGCTGATCCTAGGGTTTGGGGTTCAATCCAGCAGGGGACACGGCCAGACTCCCCAATGCCTCTTCGTGCTGACAGCAGAGCATGGGAAGGGCTAAGTTGGAGTAGCATTTGGCAGGTCCTGGGTCCAGCACTGGGCCCACTATTGTGAATGGAACTGCTTTCTAGAACTTGAGACATACCACCCTCTTAATAGACACATCCTGTCAGTACCCACTTATTTCCTAATCAAGACAAATACACAAAATTGTTAATAATTCTTGGCTGGCACACCAAATTTACCTAGCCTCAGCTTTGTCCATTTTATATCCCCAGGCCTTCCTGGTCCTTATTTTCCCTTGGTGTGAAATTAAATGTTGTAGAGGGTGAACTCCAAGGTCCGTTCCACCCCCAACATTCAGAAGCTTGGAGCAGATGTTTGACTTGGCCCAGGCAGAGCCCAGCAGAGTCCCTTCAGAAGAGGCAAGAATAGGAACAGACAGGATGTCACACTTCTACACGTGGCAGCTGCTCTCCCTGGGGCTGTGTGTGTGTCAGGGTACCAGATATTCCTCATGGTCCACACTGGGTCTTGTTTTGTCTTACAGATTTTTATCATGACGAGTGCAATTTCCTGGAGCAAGAGAGAGCTTCTGTGGTGCAGTGTGTGGGGTGAGTTGCTGAGACAGTCCATGGATTTTCCTTGGAAGGAAGTGGGTCAGGTGAGGGTTTCTGGATGATTGTAGAGCAGAGAGTGAGGTCCCAGCCTCAGAGGCACTTGTGCATATGCACCCATGGCTCCATTCAAAGCAAGATAAGGTTGGAAAATGCCTGTTACAGAGGAGTGCATGGCTCAGCAGTGTGACAGCAAACAGCACATTACATGTCCACAAAGTAGCTATGGAGCGTGACATGACCACTTAGTGAATAATATAGAAAGGTTCTCTATGACGTAAGTGAATTTTAGTGGTGCATTACTAAGTGAAAAAGTTTTTGAAAAAATAGAAAAGCCTGATACCTTTCAAATAAAATTTATCTGTATTTTTTACACTAATTAAGTTTTTAAAACAATTAAAATCAAAAGAATATGTTCCAGGAATACACATAGACCTAGTAAAATGATGCAAAAAGAAGAGGAACAATGGATCTAGCATTCAAAATAATCCACTTCTCAGTTGAGGCAGCACAGAGTAATGGACGATGGTGAAGCAGGCAGGGTTGGTTGAAGGTCATGGTCAAGGTCTGGGCTGTGGTTTTAGTGATTGTTCTTCAGGTGATTATTACATTGTTAAAATTATCACTCATCTGCCTGCCAATCAGTGGCCAGCCACGCAGGGATCAATGTGGAGGGTGTCATAACACACGATTGTGGAACTTCAGGCAGAAAAGGGACTTTGCTATGGAGTGGAGGAACTGTGGGCACTCTTCAATGTAATTCTGATTCTGACAAGCCAGAAAAGGCAGGTGAGAGAAATTACAGTCTTGTTAGAGTTTGTCTGTCCACTAGTTATAGGCTAGTTTCTTTAGAAATGGTCCACCAATCAAAAGTGTTCTGGGTTCTTTTACCTCTAACAAATAATTGGACAAAACAAGACATTAACATTATCACAAGTTTATTTGAAAAGTGCAGGGCAAATGGGTATAGAAGAAACTAGCTCTGAAGAATGAACAAAGAGAAAAAAAGTGTAAAATTAAAAATACAAGTCCATGCCGCATCTGAGAAATGTCTTACGTTTCTGAGCCTGGCATAGTTGTGACCTTGCGGATTTCTAAGGTCCCTACCAGACATCTTTTTTATTGTTCCTGCCTTGGCTTCTTTCTAAAGGTGCTAATCTATTTAGCAACTGCACCTTCCTTCTCTTCACCTTTATAATTGCTCTTTTTCAGGCCAAGTGTAAGCTTTCCAAATCTTTCTCTTTTTGCTCCTGATTCTCACCATAAATCTGCCTAGATAAACCCCTAATACACTCGCATCCAAAGGCAGTGCTGCCTTGAAATTTCCTCCACCAGATAAACTAATCCATGAACTTTAAAAACTTGGCATTAGAGCATGAATAAAATGCATTTCACTTCTTTGCCATTGTATAACAAGTGTGGCCTTTGGTCCAATTTGCAATGAAGTCCTCATTTCTGTCTAAAATCACATCCACATCATCATTACCCACATTCCCATCAGCTTTCTTGTCTTCTAAGCACCATCAGGTTGTCCATCAAGCTCTGTTTAGAGCACTCTAGGCTTTCTTCACATGTTCCGACAAGCATTTCTAAACGCCTCCTGCAAGGCTCTTCCAAAGTCTCTTGTGCATCATCAGGTATAGTAACTGTAAAGATCTCAACTGTGTTTTCAATTTTTTAGGCTCATCTGCTTTACATCACTATAAAAAGCACCTGAGACAATGACTTCTAAATGGAAAGGTTTATCTTGCCTCACAATTTTAGCAATTTATGACTAGTTAGCCCCACTGCTTTGGGCTTAAGGCAGCAAATCATGGTACAATAATGTGTCATTGCAATGCCACTTACTTCGTGGCTGCAGAGAAAAAAGAGAGAGGAAGAAACCAAAATCCTCTTCAATGGGACACATCCATGACCTAAAAATATACCCACAGGACTTGCTTCTTTAAGTTTCCACCACTTCCCAATAATGCCAAGCTGGGGACCAAGTCTTTGACAAATGACTTTTTGGGAGACACTGGAAATGCAAGATGAGGAACTTATACAACAGACTTTTATTTCTCATATTTCTGGAGACTGGAAGGTAAAGATCATGATATCAACTTGATCAAGTCCTAAGACGAACCTTCTGCAGGTTACAGACTGTTACTTCTCTCTTTCGCCTCATGAGGCAGAAGGAGACACCAGAGAGCTGTGTATTTTCTTTTACTTTTTATTAGTGTATGTTTGCAGTACATAATGCTCACATTCAACATGGTAAATTTGCACATGTGTGTAACACAACTTAATTTTTTTTGTCCTCTTTGTCTCCCCTTCCTCCAAACCTTTTTCTCTTCTCCATTCAGAAAAGCTCTATTTCTGTTTTGTTCTTCAATTCTTTTTATTCTTTGAATCTCTTTTCCCTCTTTCCCTTCCCCCATCTCTTGTTCCCTTTGCCATTTGAAAAGGTCTTTCTACTTCCTAACATCTGTCCTCTATTTTGCTCCTTATTTATACTTTGGGTCTCTCACACATGACAAATGATATGATATTTAAAGTTGTGTGTCTGATTTAGTTCATTTAAAATTATGGTCTCAGGGTACATATACTTACCCGAAAATCCCTCAAGTTTATCCTTTCTATGGCAGAGTAAGTATGCCATTGTACATAGTTATGTATGTATGCATTTTCTTTATCCATGCATCTGCTGATGGGCATATGGGCTATTTCCAAGATTTAGTGGAGTTCTTTTTATAATGGTACTGATTCCATGATATTCATGATGTCTTCACCTTCATAATGTGAGCAGATCACCAAGACCCCACATCCTAATATACTCATATTGCATAACAGAATTTTAACTTGTGGCCTAGGGAAGGCAGAAGCATCCAGTCTATCACAGTGGTCAGAAGAGGAAAGCAGAGACTCTGGAGGGACTTTCTACCTCTTTCATGCAAGTTAGGGATTTTGCTAATAGAAAGCACAAATTGTTAGTTATTTATTTTATGATCTTGAATTTGTATAATTCTAAATGTAATGAGGCATATTCTCCTCTATAATGGGAAAAATAGAAGTCAACATTCATGCTTCCTGCTCCCAGGTGCTATGGCTACCCCACTGCAAGGACCTAGTAGGCACCACGTTTGCTTGAGTTTCAGTGGAAATCATGTCTCAAACATTTGCTTATTATCAATATATTGCTCATTGTGGAAATAGTTCAAGATTATGTTACAGTCAGTAAAACCCTGTCTTCATAGGTAAGGGTCTAGAGAAATTTTTAAAGGAAGCAATATTCAAGCTTTATTAGAAAGTTATGATTTTCAAGCCAGGTGTGGTGGCTTATGCCTTTAATCCCAGCACTCGGGAGACTGAGGTAGGTGGAGCGTTGTGAGTTCGAAGCCGGCTTGGGCTACAACGCGAGCGCAAGGCCAGCCTGAGCTACACAGTGCGACCCTGCCTCAAAAAACCAGGGCCGGGGGTTTGGCTCAGCGGCTTATGTGCCTATCAGGCAGGCGCGAGGTTGTGAGCTCGATCCCTGGTGCCACAAAAAAAAAAAAAAAGAAAGAAAGAAAGTTCTGATTTTCAAACTGGTTTTTTCGATACTTGGTACCTTATACCATGATAGAAGTGGCTAAGGAGGTCATTTAGAAACTCTTAGGTCCCTTATTTTTGGAAAAACAAACCTAATTGGGGCTACTTGTATCATTTCTAACAAAAAAAAAAACAGTTTTATTGCTTTGACAAATTTCGAAAGCTACTACACTAAAGTGCCATTTTCCTTCAGTTTTTCCAAACTTCACTCATAGTTAGAATGCACCTTTTTGATACCTTTACATTTTACATTGTATGAACAGAAAATTAATGAAAATCAACACCTACAACTAAACATTTCAAGCAAAAGTAGTCTTATTAAGCTTTTCAATGTAAATACATTAGCTAGATTCAACATGGCTGACTAGAGGAAGAACCACATTGGAGTTACTCAGAAAAATGAACTAAAAACATAGGTAAATGGAAGAAAGGGAGGGATATATATCCTGATACCAAAATCAATCAGAAATAAGAGACTCGGAGATCAAAGAAAACATAGGCATAAGACTTTATAAAATGGCAAAGCAGCTCATAGGGCCACCTGCAGGACCTCTGCCTAAGGGCAGAGCAGGAATCATTATTCTGGGAATTTCCAAAAAAAACTGATGGACTGTGTAATAGCATGGCAAACTCAAGCCACACAAGACAGATTTAGGATATAAGGCCCCTTGCCTCTTTTGCATTCCTGCAAACAGAGGACATGGTAGTCTCACAGTAAATTTCCCTACACACAAAAGGGCCAATTAGTGTAATCCCAAATATTGAGTACGGTAATCCAAGTACTGAAATCCTTTGTCTAGTCTTCCTCACAATCCAAGAAGTTATATTTATAAATCCACTGAGACGTTATTGCAATCCTGGTAAGTTAATTCCAATCTACCACCTCCAATGCAACCCACGGCGAGAGTAAAGATTCCAAGATATATTCCAGGTTAAGGGCAGCCAAGGGGTCCTAAATCCAATTCTTGTGAGGACATGTGGACAAGGGCCATGATCCTAGGCCTCTCCCAGAATTTATTAACTAGTGAAGCAAGGGGGTGGCTTGAGGATGAGTGACAGTGAGGATGGCGGGAACTACGTGAGTAACTTGAGCTGCCTAGCAAGGTAGTGAGAAAGATATCTCTGCAAAATACAGATAAAGATATGCAGGGGATCAATTTGCACAACAAAATCAAGATAGCAAGTGGATTGCCTTAGGAGGCTGCTGTTTTAGTTTCTGATATGCAAACTTTATGCCCTGGGAACTCACAGCCTCTTTCTCGAGGGTCATCCCCAGTCGATATTCCTGGAGCTCACTGGCTCTGCCATCCCGCTGTGCTTTATACATTTTATTAAGGTCACTTTGGGAGGAAACAGGACACTGTTTGATGGCTTTAAAGACACATACTAGTACCTGCTTCTGATATGTAAACTTTTATGCCCTGGGGACTCATAGACTCTTTCTCGAGGCTCATCCCCAGTCAACATTCCTGGAGCTCACTGGCTCTGCCATCCCGCTGTGCCTATATGTTTTATAGAGATCACTATGGGAGGCAACAGGACACTGTTGGATGGCTTTAGAGATTACATATCAGTACCTCAGCTAGCCTTATTTGCAATGCTTAGAGCCAATTGAGGAGAGAAGGAAATACCATAGTCAGCTCTGTATACATCAACATAAGGAAATAAGTTTCGATATAATCAAAGTTTCAACAATTGTTCTGCATTCAAGGGCACCTGCTCAAGTTGTCTCCCACAGCCAATGACCAGGAAGCTGCTGCTTCCTCCCCATGAGCCACCAGGTTTTTCTTTTTTTCTTTTTCTTTTTTTCTTTTGGTCGGGTGCCATAGTGGCTAACCAGAAACTCTAGCAACAATAAGATTAGGGACCTCAGTGGTGACAGTGCAGGTAGTGAGTAGAACAGCACCTCTCCTCCTGCCCTGCTCCTGGAGGCATGAGACAGGAGAGGGACACAAGATTTAAGCAGCCCTGGGCCACAGCAGGCCCCGCCCGCTCCTAATGCCCTGATAGGGAGAGAGACGTCATTGGAGTGGAACAGAGGAAGCTGTGCAAAGCCTGGGTGGGCCAACGATACATGGGACTGGGAGCAGCCTTGAGCTGTCTATCTAACAATGCCTGAGCAACTGGGAGAACAACTCAGAGATGAACAGGGTAAGGAGACAGGAGTGGGCCACTGAGGGACATCCAGAAAGTTGCTGGCTGGAGACTCTGGCCCCAGCCCCAACATCTGGAGGCCAAGATCAGCCCTGCACTCAGCACTAATCCTGCAGACTTGGTGGGTTTACCCAGCATGGATTTGGGCTCTGACTGGGACACTACCACAGAACTGTGGACATCAGAGGAATCTTACAGGTTTTTGTTTGTTTGTTCATTGATTTTCCTTTATCTGTTTTTTTGGGGGAGGGGAAGTTGTTTAGGTTTTTACCTTTATGGTTCGTTTTGCCTTTTTTCTCTCTCTTTCCTCAACTATCCTTCTTGATGTTGACATTTTTGTGTGAGTGAACATTGTCTCCAGTCTTTCTGGCTCACTTCCATGTTCTTTTGCTTTCTCCTTCATCCTTTCTCTGCTGTCTGCTTCTCTAGTTTCTCAAAGCTTGGGCGATCATCTTTTGTCTTGGCCTTGCTTCTACTATACTTCTCTTCATTTACCTCTGTTTTTTCCTCTATCACTCCTAAAGCCCCACCCCTGCCCCCAACAGGACAAATACATTACCCAAACTTGTTCTATTTTTTTACACATTCTGTTTCTATTATCCCTATTTTAATTCCTGTATTGGGCTGTGCTTCCCAATAAATAGAGGAGCAATTTAAAGTGTCTTTTCTTGACTTTTAGATTCTTTACAGAAGATGAATTTTAGGAACAAAATCTGAGGGTGCTTGAGAACAATTCTCAGTATGATCTCACCAGACACTGTCCCTGGTTCCTCTGTAATTTTGACTGCATCTGTTCAGTGCTTCATTAACCTTTTCTCCACTTTTGCCTTCTGAAAACCTTTCAGGCCTACACTCCTGCCCAGGGCCCTGAGAGAAAGGAAATTCAGTGAATCACTAAATATGAACAAGGCTTAGTCACTAGCGTTTTTATTTTTTTAGAAAATCTTTCCTGAAAGTATAATAGAGCAAGAAATTGCTACCTGACATAGAGAGAAGCCTATGGCACCCGTTTTTTGCGAAAAGAAAGAGCTTTTACGGAAGGTCAACAGATGAGGAGACAGAAGGCTCACTCAAATCCATTTTCTCTATCTGCAGGTAGTGATGAGATTTGCATATTTCCCCTGGGGACAGGGAAATAAAGGGCTGAAGTTTGCAACCCCGAGTCTTCCTCCAAGTTTGATTTTGGTTTTCTGGTCTGGGTAGAAATTGTGGAAAACTTCTGGTCCATCCAGCAATGCAAACGGTCACCACACTTCTAGTCTAGGTCCTAAAGGTCTTGTTCTCCTTCCTCAGGTTCCACTCACTGGAAAATTTTGGTCCTGCGAAATCTTCAAGGTCATTTGGGGGCAGGTTTTATGTTAGCATACCTGCATTCTGAAAAACAGCATGAACACATTTTAGGAACAGGGAAGTTTTACTATGAAGGCTTGATTTCAAAAGCAACTTCACCTGATTTTGTCCTCAGCTCTTCCATTTCCCTTGTGATAGGCAGTGGCTTCTTTTGCCTTTTTTAATGCATGTCTGCTGGTAACTTCTGAAGCCAGTAGGCTTCAACTTACACAACCTTGTATAGAGTTAACTCATTCATGGGAAATGGAGTATGAGAAGGAAATCAAGAATTCTAGCAAGCTTGACTCTGGGAAGTTTCTTCATATTCCTATTGGATATAAATGGGAATACTCATTCTTAATTCTTAGGATCATACTAAAGTAATCAGGTTGACCACCTAAGAGTGTCTCAACTGGAGCCCAGGTGTGATGGAGCAGTGATGTAGGTTTTCAAGAAACCAAAAAAATACCTGGACATGGCCTTTGCAAGGGATTAGGTTTAGTAAGCCTGACTTACAGGCATTAACAGGAAAGCAAAAACTTAATTGCAACTTAGCAAAGGAGGGTCCACAATAACAGCATATGGGTTTGACAGAATTTCCTGGGAAATTCCTACAGGGTAAATGAGCACATAAAGTTCAATAGCCCCAGCTGGCCAAATCCTATAGGACAGTCACACAAATCAATAGTCCTGCTTGCTAAAATTCATGAGACACATACTCGTCAATAGTATCACCCACCAGGTTTAGTGGCAGCCAGTTAGATGAATCATTTACAGCAGCTCTGCTCTGGGTTGCTGCACAGAGGTAATCTTATAGATTCACCTACATGGCAGTGGCATCGTCAGTGACCTTTGTTCCCTTGTCTCACTGGCATTTCAAGGTACAGCTGACTTAGTGTGTAGGCAACAAGGCAGCTCCTGCAAATACTACCAGGTTGCACAGTTCCCAGTGCCCTTCAGATAACATTTATCCAGATGTTTGAGTCCCTGTCTGCTTAGAATCTCCCCTTTCCATGGCTTCAGTCTTGGGAATGAAGAAGTTGTGTTTGGGGACATGATACTAAACGTCCTAGAGTTTTTTCAGGGATGATACAGGGAGTAGAGGACACTGTCAAAACAGCCCACAATGGCACCTCAACTTTGTTCTTTCTGTCCTCCATAGGTTCAACAAGCCTTATGCTGACCATTTTCATTTTAGTACCACAGATTGTCTGACTGACTCTATCCACTTTCCGAAGGCTCCGAGAGTCTATGTAATGAAGACTTCCCAGGTTGTGGCCTGTGGGAAAAGCAGTAAAGATGCTGTGATCTTCCCTGACCTTGAAGGTAGAACAGATCTGCTTCAGATCCAGGCTTGAGTCCTGCTTTATCCAGTCACCCAGGGCATCAATTTCCAGTTGCCCATGATGTCACTCTCTAGTTACCTTTTCAACAGAATCAAAACATCCTGTTTCTCACCTAAAACTTCATAATGGTTGTTGTAGTTATATCCCTATGGCCCTGCCAAGTCTCATGTAATCATGGCATGGACATGGCTGAGTCTGGCATTCGTGATTGGTTTGTTGTCTAGCACTGGGATTGGCAATGTGGGCGCTGCACCCACCCAGTGGTGGAGCTGATATACAGTGTAAGGATGGGAAGAAGGCGTGTTTTCCCCCTCTTGCCGGTTCATGCCTTGCTGTTTGCCAGTCGCCATGAATGGCTGCCCCGCCACACCACCCTGTGTTGCAGCCAGCTGAGTATATACTGAAACCTCCAAGAACTGTAAAAAATAAACCTTTTCTTCCCTAATTTTGGGCATCAGGTATTCTGTCTCAGCAATGAGAAAAAAGTAACAAAGACAATGGTGTGTGTATAAATATATGACCATTGCCAAATGTGGTAATCCAGCACTCTGGGAGGCTGAAGCAAGAGAACTAAGAATTTGGGCTTAACCTGGGCAACTTAGTGACCCTGTCTAAAAATAAAAAATAAAAAACCTGAAGAATATTTCAAAGGACAAGCTGAAGATTTGATTCCCCTGTACTATGTATCTATAACTGTGTAACTTTGTATCTGCATTATCAGTATATCAACACATCTATATATTTATAGTCATTGACTTGTCTTGGTGAGATACCATGGTGAAAGATGCCTTAGAAAGCTCATTTCTGATGACATTCCCAATAGGTTCAAGAAAAAAGATCAAGGACGTGGATTTAATAAGTCTATCTGGAAACCAACCACATCTAACATGTAGATCACAGAGCCCCCTAGAAGATAACAAAGCTATCACTCAACTTCCTGGGTCCTTCCTCAGGAAGGCTATGTGAAGGACATCCTGTGCAGCAATGCTTTGCTCTCCAAGAAGCGTGTCAGAGACCGGGTGATATTGTAAGTTGGTATCAGGTGGAGAATGGCATTCATGATAAGTAGAGTTCTCCTTTCCCATGCTCCCAGAACATGATGAATCCTGTGGTCAGTCACACAAAGGGTATAAGAACCCATGATTCCTGGGTCCTATCCCAGGTCAAACTAGCTTAACTGGGAAGTATCTGTATATAAGCTACTCCACTTGGTAGGCAGAACACAGCCTTCTCTCTGGTTCTCTCCTTTTTCTGTGGTTCTTGGGAGCAGTTACTAATGGCCTTCATCTAAACAATCTTTTCAAACCTTTTGGAAGATAGAGATAGTGATTCTTCTTGGGGAAAGGGAAAGTTTACTTACTTCTGAGTGTTTTGAATCTAATGGGAGAAAGGGTGGGCAGGTGCATTTACTTGTAAAAACCTTTGGATTCTTAAAAATCTGTTTTCAGCTGTAATGCAAACCTTTGACATATATCATTCACTTAGGCTTCTCTATACTTTTCCCCTGTAAAATGGGGGCAAGACATGACCATTTTTCCTGATTTGTCAACTTTTTTACTTTAAGAAACACCTAGCTGATTAGTAAAGTAGACTCCTGAGTGTGTTTGAGTGGGTCCCAGAGGCATGGCCTTGAGTCCAATAAATGATCCCTAGCTTGGGGTTCCTCTCTGTTGCTGAGTCCCTGCTCTGCTCCCTGGCTACCATGAACTAAGTACCTTTACTCCACCACACCCTTCTGCTATGATGTTGAAGCCAGCTGACTATGAACGAATCCCTCCAAAATGTGAAGTAAATTAAACATTTCTTCCTTTAAATTCTAAGTGTCATTTATTATTCACATAAATGTAAAAGTGTATTAATACAGAAAATTGATAACACAAAAGTATTGTTGTTGCTGTGACTGTCCCTGACTGTGTGATTTAGAAGCCTTTGGAACCAGTTTGTGGGAAAAGCTTAGAAAAGTTTGGAGAGGTTAGTTATGACACATGCCTGTAATCCCAGCATTTGGGAGACTGAGGTTGGAGGATTGGTATGAGCTTGAAACCATCCTAGGCTACATAGTGAGTTCAATCCCAGCCTGAACTGCATAGCAAGGCCTTATCTAAAAAGAAGAAGAAGAAGAAGAAGAAGAAGAAAGAAGAAGAAGAAAAACAAAGAAAAGAAAAGCAAATCTGGAGAGGCAGGCTAGAGAAGCTCTAGAATACTATAAATAGAGCCCAGAAAGCTAGGCTGCAGATAGGAATGTATACAATAAGGCAAGGCTCTTGAAATGTCAGTTAAGAGCGAGGACTCCACTGCCAATTGAACTAGAAAACACGCATATTATACACTTTGGCAGAAAATTTGTCTATGTTTTTCCATGTTTTGTGATTTCAATGGAGATTAATATTAACAATAGAATACTATTAATCTGGCAGAAAAAATTTCAAGCCTAACATTCAGATTGTGATGTTG
Source organism: Dasyprocta punctata (assembly GCA_004363535.1). Lineage (NCBI taxonomy): Eukaryota > Metazoa > Chordata > Mammalia > Rodentia > Dasyproctidae > Dasyprocta > Dasyprocta punctata. The sequence goes on from RJWM01008967.1 coordinate 65,090, forward strand.
GCACTGTATAAATCTCTTAGCTAGATTTGTACAGTGGATTGGGGGTAAAAGCCAGAGCAGAAAAATTTAGAAACTTTAGATTTTTGCCCACATGGTACCACATGGGGCCAAAGGAGGTATGGCAGTTAAAGACATTAGCACCATTAAAAAGAAATGAAGCACTTTGGATAGGAGTAAGAAAAAAGATGCCTGGAGGGCATCTCAGAAATCAGCAAGTTCCCATCCACTGCAAGGTCAATGGTGCAAAATTGTCTACCTTTCATTTTAGAAGATATAATCTGTGAGGCTCCTGATGAAGAAGGGAATCCTAGAGGGTTGTTTCTTTGGAATTCCTTTCACTGTGCTGAGCCATCCAGGCACTCAGAAGCAACTGCAGTCATGGTTTGATGGGACCTGGCTACTGCTTCCACTGACAGTATACCTTGGTATAACCCATGTGATGCTGGTTTAACTGGAATACAGAATGTAAGTGTTGTGGGGTCAGGGATGCCTTCATCTAGATTTCAAACGAAGGCCTAGGAGAATAAGCAAGAGTCCATAAGGTGATAATGCATGAAGCTGTGTAAATGAAGCCAAAGTTGCAATGGAGACGCCAGGAAGTCAGAGATACCAGGAACATGGAATGTCTGCTGATGTCTGTTGAAAAAAATGGAGTAAGCCAGAAGAGAGCCCAAATGGGCTACAACAAGCAAAGCTGTCATGGTGGGAAGACGCAAGCCCTCTGGAACTCACATTTTACCCATGTGCACCAGGAAAACAGGTTAAGAGCTACAGGACTTAATGCTTTCCCTTCTGGGTTTTGGTCTCACTTTGGTCTGATGCTTCCTACCCATTATTCTTCCTTTTTAGGGTGGGAGTGTTCACTCTGTGACATTGAATCTTGGGACTGAGTCTCTCTGACCTGGGTTAATGGGCTCAATTAAAACTTTCCTGCTGTAAGTTGTGAGTGCTGGGTAATGTGTTGAGCGACAGGAAAGCTAACTAACACATATGATGACAACTCATTATGAGTTCAATCTGCTTGCTGTGCTCTGCACAATAAACTTTAGTCTGGTGCCTGGTATCTCACTTATTTTAAGGATATCCACAACACTGAGGCAATCTACCTAGTTCAGTAAGAAGAAGTAAGAAAACTTCAGACCATTTCAGAGTTCTCTATATGCCCTGGATGTGGTTGTATCAGTATGCCAAGATTCGTCAGTGGACAATGCTGGTGGAATATTAGAAAAGGCAGGGTTCCCTTTTCAATTCTATTGCACTCTTTATACTAGACATCTGAAGCTGGTGGTTACTCTAGTGCTCAGCTCTTTCAGCATGAATGACCTCCAGTATACAGGTCCCACTGTATATGCCTGTTCCGGTACCCAGTTCTTTAAATACATATTAACCAGTGGCCAGATGCTTTTACTGCTAGCATTTAGGCAATTTTGTAGCAGTATAACACTAATAAGGTACATTCCCGTGCCCCTTCCAGCACCAATAAGCACTGCTTCCAGACGAATATGCCCAGTTACTCTATGTGAAAGTCTGTATCTTACCCAGGAATGACTGTTCTTTATATCCACTAATCCCTTTTCTGTGTCCTGCTTGAGTCCTGATTATGTCATCACCTAAAGTACTTGGTAATTTCTGCTTACATGATTCAATCATCAGAAGGTAATTAAGGTTGTGAACCAGGGTGATATTTGGAGAAATTTTATGATTACCATCTCTCCATCATATATACTAGCAGAGCAACGACTGTGAAAGTAGACTAAGAGCCTCTACCACATGGAGGGAGGTGGTTTCTGCCCTTAAAACCTGGTATGGAGACAAACGCATCAACCAGTTGAATGGTTACCTACCAAGAGCCAGGGACTGTATTTTTCTGTTTCATTGAAGACATGACAACTGGGAGCAGCTGCAATTGGAATTTCTGCCTGAGTAAATTTAGGATCATCAGTAGTCATTCTCCAAGGTCCAACTGACTTCTGCACATTCCAGTTTGGTGCCTTTAATCAGGGTCCCAGATTTGCTTTTGTCAAGAGGTTTATGGTCTTCTTGATCTTATCAGTGCACAGCATGATACAGCTCTGAAATTGTCCCAGTGTGTGCACTGTAATTATGCATTTTGGTACTGGGTGCTTAGAAGTATTAAGAGGCAGAGAAATTTGGTTCTTAGAGCCAGTGTCTTTTAGCAGGCCGATGGTGTCAGAGAGCAACTGCATACAGCCCAGGAAGCCAGTTCCCTGTTTTGTGATACTTTTCTTGTTGTTCCATATGCTGATGGTTACAAAATGAATTTTCCCAACAAAACTGACTTAATTGCATTTTTGAAATATGATAGTCTCTTTGAAATTTTATTGGATTGACTTAGGAATTGTTACAAAATAACCCTGGTTCAGTATCCCACATGGAACAAGCATTCAGTAAATGCACATGCTCGGTAAATTCAATAGGCTGCAGAAGAGATCTACAGCCACTAAAGCAAGGAGCAAATGGAGACAGTCACATAACAATGATGATCTGTAACCAAGGTTCACTGTAATCCAACACTGCTACAGGAGAGTGATATATGCATACATCCCCACCAATAAGCCTTATCCATGAAGAATACTAACTTGCAATAAGGGACACAGAGAATGAACCCACATATGAACCCACAGATCCATCCAAAGAACATCAAAGCACGTTTACTAAGACATCAGGCCCTGCTCACTCTCATTCTAAGTCAATCATAGTGAGGGTCCTTCAGAAGGAATAATCACCACTTTCCAAGTATTTCTGGACTCTCAGTGGAGATGAAGCTAAATCATTGAATGTAACTGCTACAACAGATCTCACTATGCTTGTACTTAGTGTGATCTGTCTTAGTGAAAAACTAATAATCATTCAGTATTACTTTGATGGAAATTTCTTAGCAGGGACATGAAAACACAAATGTTGGAGACCACTATGAAGCGACTCTGAGCAGGATTTAAAATTAACTAATTGCCTTTTTGTTTATCTGTGAGGCTGTCCAAGGCCTAGGCCCCTTGCCTGGCAATGGGAGCTGATTCATAGTAAGTGAACCTCTATGAATTACAGGTTCTGGCTGAGGCCTGTAGTGGCCTGTGAAGCCAGAGATACCTCAAAGGGCAAGATAAGGCCATCGCTGGTGATGCCTGGCTCAGACCCACTTAAATAGATAGAGACTGGAGCTGCAGACATCACACACCTGCAGGCATCTCACTCCCACCGTAAATGTCATCATGGAGATAAGACAGTTCTCTCAAAATACGCACAATTCACTAGTTGTAGAAGTCCTTGAAGTGACTCCCAAGGTCCTACTCATTCCCTCCTTTCCCTCAGTATTCCCTCTCTTTGTTTATTATGAAAATACATGTGGGCGGCTGAGAGAGACTCTTTGTGTTAGCCCTCATGATAGCCTCAGAGCCAACAACTCTGCAAAGGACTTTGATCCTCCTGGAGCCCTAAAATCATACCACTTGTCTCATTTATTTAAGCTTTTGCTGTACACTCGTTCAGAAGATTGGGGATCTAGGCCAGGTCTCCAATACACAAAGGCATATAAAATAGTTATCTTCAAAGTGCAATTTATTCTCTGAACAAATAAATGAAATTGTTGGGTAATTTGTAGGCCTATATATGTTCAATTGTGTAAAACTATATTTTCTCATGCAGAAAAAAATGTTTGTACTAAATATCAAATTTTTAAAAATCGATAGAAATACGTGATCAACACAACACATTTTAGGTTAAATTAGGCTTAGGGTTTCATTGAAAAACAGAAGTGTGTTGGGAATTATGGTCTCATAGCCTTTTCCTTTCTGCTGAAATGGCCAGAGGATTGAAAATTTTGAGGATCGCAGTTATGCCAGAAAAGTATAAAAATCTATGAAAATAATGAATGTGAGAATTTCTAAGGGTATAAACTGTTAAATTAAGCAGTAAGTATTTGCTTTGCCAAGTGAATAACTTAATGAGACCCTGTCTCAATACAAATAAAAACTAAAAGGGCCAGGGATGTAGCTCAATGGGATGGTCCTGGGTTCAATTAGAAAGACAGACAAAACAGACAGAAAGAAAGGAGCCCCAACTATAGGCCTGGGACTTGCCCAGGCTTGCCTGGCACACCAGAAGCACTGAACTCCTTGCAGCCAGACTCAGGGGCCGGGTGGCACCACACTTCGGGGTAGCGCTCCACCTAGCTCCCTGGGACCTGGAGGCCTTGTCCTCCACCCAGTAAAGTGCAGCCTCCATCCACACGCTCTGGGAGGGTGCACTCACTAGCTGAGCACAGGATCCAGCTCTACCCAGTCCCGTTACTCAGAGCAACCCACCAGGGGAAGGCCTGGCCAGCCTTGCAGGACACAGAGGTACTGAGCCCAGCCCAGCCCAGGACCCCAGAGCTGCTCATCAGGGACTGACCAGCATAGCTACAGGGCCTTGGAGAGCTTGGGCTCTCCCCACCAGAGAGCAGGGCATGTGTGAGCTCCATTCTTCAGTGCAGCGGCATGTGCGCCTTGCCTTACAGGTTGTGGCCACACCCAGCCAGGAGTAAGGCCCGGAACTGTAGGCCGGGTACTCGCCCAGGCTTGCCTGGCACTGAACTCCTTGTAGCCAGACTCAGGCTCTGGGTGGCGCCACACTCTGGGGTACGCTCCGCCTAGCTGCCTGGGACCAGGAGGCCTTGGCCCCACCCAGTAAGGTGAAGCCTGCACCCACATGCTCAGGGAGGGCGCCCTCACTAGCTGTGCACAGGATCCAGCTCTACCAGGTCCTGCCACCCAGCGTGACCCACCAGAGAAATGAACAGTCAGCCTCACAGGACACAGAGTCACACAGGTTCTAAAAGAAAATGACAAAACAAAAGACCAAGAGGCAGTCTCAGTCCCCCAGCCCACAAAGAACAAACCCAAGAGACACTGAAATGGAAGACAGTGGGAGTCACACAAATGGACTTTCTGAAATGATAAAAAATGCAGTAAAGAACAGCTTGATGAAGCTATAGAGAAACTCAAATCAGAAATATTCTCTCAGCTAAAAAATGAAATAAGAATCATTATTAAAGAAATGTTGTGTGTATCTAAAGAAGAGCAAGATAAAAAAATAGAAGAACTTAAGAAAACGATGGAAACTTTGAATGAACAATATAAGACACAAACAGAATGCATGAAACAGATGCAAAGGGAAATGCAGGAAATGAAAAATTCCATGGAAACTTTGGAAAACCACTTGAATGAAGCTGAAGAGAGAATCCCAGATCTTGAAGACAGCATGAGAGATCATGGCCATGAAAGAAAAGATCTCTTAAAAATAGTAAGGAACCAAGAAACAACAATTCAACAGCTGCAAGATGATGCCAACAGAAATAACATAAATGAAAAAGCAGGGGTCAATACTAATGACCTGCAAAGACTATTCACAGAAATAATAGCAGAAAACTTTCCAAACATGGGAAGAGAATCTGAAATACTGGTAACTGATGAATACAGAACCCCAATTAACCACAACCAAAATAAATCCTCATCCAGACATATAATAATAAGGGTATCAGATATACAGCACAAGAACAAAATACTAAAAGCTGTCAGAGAAAAGAAACAGATCACCTAGGAAGGAAAGCCTATCAGAATCACAGCAGACTTCTCAACACAAACCTTTAAGTTAAGAAGAGCTTGGAGTGAAGTATTTCAAATCCTGAAAGAAAACAACTTTCAACCCAGA
>RJWM01008968.1:0-70313 GCA_004363535.1 Dasyprocta punctata
GCAATTCCAATCAAAATACCATTAACATACCTCATAGATCTAGAGAAATCATTCCTAAAAATTCATCTGGAACCAGAAGAGGCCTAGAATAGCAAAAGCAGTTTTGGGCAACAAAGGCAAGGCAGAAGGCATCACAATCCTGGACTTGAAGTTATACTACAAAGCTACTGTGATAAAATCAGCATGGTACTGGAATTAAAACAGACCTGAAGATCAATGGAATATATTAGAAAGTACAGCCACAACTATAAACACAGTCAGCCACCTTATCTTTGACAAAGGGGCCAGATGTTCACTGGGAGAAAAATAGCCTCATTAACAAGTGGTGCTGGAAAAACTGGCTTTCCATATGTCAAAAACTAAAACTAGACCCATGCCTATCACCATGCACTAAACTAAAGTCAAAATGGATCAAACATCTAAATATTAAGGCAGAAACACTAAATCTTTTTGAAGACAAAGTAGGTAAAAATCTTGAAGACATAGGGGTAGGCAGAGAATTCATGAACCAAAATCAAACTGCACAGGAAATACTTCCCAGAATCAACAACTGGGATCGTGTCTCATTAAAAAGTTTTTTTGCATGTCAAAGAAATCTCCAACAGAGTGGAAAGAAAACCCACGATTTGGGAAAAAAATCTTAGTTAACTGTCCTTCAAACAAGGAACTTCTATCTAGAACATATAAAGAATTTTTAAAAATCAGGCCCCCAAAATTCAAAGACCTAATCCAAAGATGAGCATCTGAGATGAATACACACTTCTCAGAGAAAGAAATACAAACGCCAGATAAATACATGAAAAAATGTTCAGCATCACTAGTAATTAGAGAAATGCAAATTAAAAAAACACTGAGATTCCATCTCACTCCAGAAAGAATGGCCAAGATCAAGTAAACCACCGATAAGAAATGCAGGAGAGGCTGTGGGGAAAAAGGAACTCTTCTCCACTGTTGGTGAGAGTGTAGACTGGTACAACCACTGTGGAAATCAGTCTGGAGGTTCCTCAAAAAGCTGGAATTGGAGGTCCCATTTGACCCAGCTGTTCGGCTTCTGGACTTATTCCCAGAAGGACTGAAAACATACCACAGTAATATATGTGCACCCATGTTTATAGCAGCACAATTCGTAATAGCCAAATCTTGGAAACAACCCAAATGCACATCAACTGAGGAATGGATAAAAAAAAGATGTGGTATTTTTATACAATGGCGTACTACTCAGCTATAAAGAAGGATCACATTGAGGCTTTTATAGGTAAATAGATGCGACTTGAGACCATACTCGTAAGTGAAATAAATCAAACTCACATGTGTAAACACTGTATTGTCTCCCTAGTGTAGGAAACTGAAAGAGTAAGTAAGATACAAAATCTTCAATAAATATTGTGAAAGGGTAAGAAACTGCTGAAAGGGGAAAAATAACTCAGAGAAAAGGAAAAAAGAAGGAAGGGAAATGAAAAAAAGTATAAATCTGTATATTATTAAGATACCTAAGATGATTGTATTAGTAACCCCATTAGTTCTTGGAACAAAACAGTTAACATTCATAATAATAGATCAATTTTGCATGTCTATATCTGGTAATCTGAGCAACTCTTTTGAAGATAACTATGCAAAATAACAACCTTTGCTATGTTTCTACCACCTTGTTTTGAAAGTTTATATTGTTGTTTGTGTTTTCTGTTGTTATTTATTTCTCTTTTGTTTCTTGTTTTTCTTGTATTTTTTGTTTTGTTTTGTTTTTTCCTCTAATACAGAAAGGAAAGATGTACATGTATTGGATTATACATGCCTAGAATTTCTCCTAAAGAGTTTACAAGAATCGATTTTATTATGTGAGATGATATTAACAGCTATTTTGAAAAAAACAAGACATTATAGTAGCCATTGCTGATTTCCTATCATCTTGTTTTGAAGTCCTATAATGCTTTTATTCTTCATCTTGATTGGTTCTAGTCTGTTTTCTATTATTTGATTTCAATATGTATGAGGGTATGGTCAACTATTCTGAAAAGAACACAAGACATTATGTTAGCCATTGTTGATTTCCTGTTGTCTGGTTTTGAAGGCCTGTAATGCTTTCATTCTTTTGTTTTGATTGGTTTTATACTATTTTGTTTTGTTTGAATTTATTGTGTGAAGGTATGGACAACTATTTCAAAGAAAACAGGAGACATTATGGTACCAAATGTTGATTTCCTGTCGTATTCTTTTGAAGTCCTGAGCTGTTTGCATTGTTCTGTTCTGATCTGCTTTGCTTAGTTCTGTTTGGTGTGGTTTTGTTTTATTCTCTATAAAATAAAAAAATAATAATAAAATAAAGTGGCAGCAGTCATTCTCCCTGTGAGTCCTGCAGCACTTCTCCAGGGGAACATGCTCTTGAACACCTCTGCTACATTCTGTCACACAGTGAGCTCCACAGTGATAATCTCAGCCTCAAGGAACCTTGCGTGTATTAGGTGGGATGTCCTTTCAAAGCCACACCAAATGTGGTTAACCTTGGGTCTCTACTGAGTATTTAAGATGCTGGGGTCTTGGTTGAGTTTCATTGGGCAAGTAAGAACACAGGGATACAGTGTTCAATGTGAGGTCTTCCTTGTCTTTGGAGAATTTTTGCATTACTGGGATTGAACATATACTAGGCAAGCCTCTTCTACTGGAGTACATACATTACCAACACTTAGTTCTCCACCGAACTTCAAGGATTTTGTGTAATGATTTTCCAGTTTTCTGATGACTGGCCCTTGTTACATTCACATTTATACTACACTACAAAGAAAGCCGCCAACCTTGTAAAATATTGTAGTTTCCTGCTCTCCAAAGGGCTTTTTATAAACAGCTTGTCTGGTTGATAGCTTTGTGCTCTTTTGCTTTCATGAATACTGGGTAAGACCAACATTACGGAGCCACTATTGTCCTCTAATGCAGTTGACCCTACATAAGCCTGGGTAACAAACATGGTCTGACTTCTCAACACTGTGTGTGCCTGTAAATGTCAAGCAACATCAGAGATGAAACCAGCCTGCAGCAATGAAGAAGTACCAAAAAGTTAATAGAGAGCTCTTAACTTAAAATTATACTATTCATTTATTTTATAGATCAATTTTCAAGATAAATACTCCAATATCACCCATATGGTCTTTTTGTCATATTCATAGTGTTCCACAGTGATTATGAGAGAAATCGAGACAAAGACACAGAAACAGAGAAAAACTGATTTTCAAAAAAAGATGAGTTAACGATTATTCCCTTAGCTAAAAGTAGAAATGAAATATTGTCCACCAAAATGGCACAAATCAAGTTTTTAGTTATAATTCCTAATACTGCATCTTCACAACCTAACACAGCTGAACCACAAATTCATACCATCTAGCTGACCACAATGAAATGTGAGATTGCTTTCAGGAAGGAATCAATAAGTATGAAAAATAATAGCACAGAAAAAGCTAAAAGGGCCAGAGATGAAAAAATATAGAAATGATCCTGAGAGAAAAAAATGTAAAAAATGTGAGAATTTTCCAGGAAAGGCTTAAACTAGGCTATTAACTAGAAACTAGGTATTTGACTATTTTTGCCTCCTCTTTCTGTGCTCTCTTAGAACTTGGGATTTTTGTATTGAGAAAAATAGCAAGAGATGTCAGGCCTGGGGTGTAATGTCTCATCACAGGAAAAGTTTTAACATCCCATTTAGAGTGAGGAGAAAAATGACTAAGAAAGATTTTGATACCAGAAAAGTGGGGTCATTGCTGATGTTACATGACCATATGACACAGAAGCTTTTGGAAATGGTTTATAGAAGGAGTTTGGAAATGTCTAGAGATGCCGACTAAAGAAGCCCTAAAATACTGTAAATCAGAGCTTGATAGGAGATTCATATTGCAGCTCAGAAGACCAGAATGCTGATAAAAAGGCAGATGGCAAAGACCAGGCTCTAGAGATTTCAATTGGGAAAAAATGCTCCATTGGTACCTGGATTTGAGGTTATGTGTGTTACACCCTAACAGAAAAATGTGTCTACATTCTGCTCATGTTCTGAGACTTTGGAGGAGACTGTGATTAAGGATGACAGAATGATCTGGCTTTTTCAAGACAGCTGAACATTCAGGCTGCAGTATGGTTACTTGCTTTCAGCAAGAAGTGTGAGAATCCACAACAAGAAGGCCATTTTAAAAGTTTTCAGTTTTTTCTGAAAGGAAATGCCAGCAAAGATGGAGCAGAGAAAAGGTTGCTGAAAAGATTAAAATTAAAAAGAAGTCAAGTACATAAAATAGGACAATAGAAAGATGGCTTGAAAGCACCACAGAACCAGCAAGATCTCACCCTGCACAGCCTCAGAGGTGCAAAAGTAAAAGATTTTGATTACAAAAGACAGCCCCCAGGAACCCTGCTCAAGAATGGCTGTCTAGGAAATTGAATCCCTGGGACTGGATTCACAGTGCTCAGTCATCTATGCACTCCAAAGCCTCTGCAGTCATGATTGAAGGGGGCCCTGGCTACTGTTCCAGCTGGCAGCAGACCTTGGCATCATTTATCCACATGGTGCTGATTTTATAGGTATGCAATGCAAGAGTTGTGGGGTCAGGAAAGATTCTACCTAGATTTCAGAAGAAAGCCTGGGATGCCAGACAGTGTATGCCTGAGAGCACAGTGTGTGAAACTGTAAGAATGAAGCTAAAGTGCAGTGGAAACCCAAGAAGTTAAGAGAAGCCAGAAATGTGAAATATCTGGGGAAGCTTCAAGGAATGAGCAAAGCCAGCCTGAGAGACAGGCCTTGAGAGCTAAAGCCACTGGCAATGCTTTGGGGGCTGGGAATGGCTTTGAAGTATGTATTGCCACAACCTGGTTCTGGATATGGAGCTCTAAGATTTAATGATTTAATCATAGGGGCCTGATGGATTTCAGCTTGCTTTGGTCCTACTGGTTCCTAGCTCTATGTTCTTCTCTTTTGGAGTGGGAATGTTTACCCTGTACTATTATAAGTCAGCAGTGTTTAACCTTATTTTATTTTTATAGGGTCTCACAGCTAACAGCCCCTTAAATCTCAGCAAACTTTGGACTCGGGAATTTTCAGCAATGCTGGCACTGTCAGGATTCTGGCAACTCTTAAGAGACACTGCATAAACGGCTGTGTCTGAGTCTTTTGGGTATCAGGGGCAGAATGTGATGGTTTACACCTAGATGTACCCCAAGAGTACTCACACTCACACTGAGATGTAAGGGCTCTTGGAAAGTGATTGGATTACGGGGGCTTATAACTGACTTGCTGTTAGAAAACGGGCCTGTGAGAAGAGGATCTCCCTTCATGATTTCTCCCTTGACTCTCTCTGCTTCCTGGCCACCACAACGTGATCAACTTTTCTGCCACGTTCCTCTGCCATGACAGTTCGTTGTAGAGCTGGCAGACTAAGCACTGAAAACCTCTACAAAATGTGAGCCAAAATAAACATCTCTTCCTTTCAGTTTTGAGTTTCAGGTATTGTACCCAGTGACAAGGAAAATGACTAAGACACTCCTTTACACTAAAAACACAATTCACAAATCCCAAGTATAACCATTTCCCTCCAAAAATGAGAGTGATGGACAAAAATTAAGAATTTCATTCACCAAACATTTATCAGCAGTAAAGAAAGAGGCCAGGCAATCCTTTTCCTCTCAGGCCATAAGCCTGGGTCCAGCTGATTCATCCTTTACTTTTCTACTGTAAATTTGTACTTTAGCTTTATAGGAGCCAACTTACATCTCAGTACCTTTCCCTGCAGTATACAAGAAGCAATCTATGTGTATATTCACTTGGTATAATGTATGGCAAGGAGTGTGCATGTGTGCAGAAGTGTCAGCATGGGATTTGGACCCACCCATCTAACTGACTTTACATATGTTTATCTGAGCATCCCAGAGGGTCCAAGAGACCCAACCCACTCGAGCATTTGTTAAAACAAAAAGTTTTCTTCTGACTTTTCTGGTAGAACTAGCCAGATTCAGTACAATGGTACGTGAAAAACCAGATTTTCAAGTTTTAGAAGAGGTAAAAAGGGAATCATCAGATTACTCATGTATGGATGATGAAGATGATCCATTATGATAAAATACATACTTTCATAACAGAAGAGTAGTGTTGGTGGATGATGATGATGATGATGATGATGTTGATGATGATGTCTTTGATACGGACCAGTAATGAGCCAAAGTTCCCATGACAGTAAAATGGAGCAAGAATCAACTGATACAGACACAGGGAATGCAGACTTCCTTGATTCAGACAATGAAGAAAACAGTCATTTGAGTACATATTTGACTACTCAAAATGCTGTGAAAGGGCCACACAACTAAATGGAACAACCCCATGTTAGAACTAGGTTCAAAAATATAATGAGGCTCTTCGCAGGGACGAAATGTATTGGACAGAATACCACCACTGCCATTCAATGTTGGAAATTATAACAGACAAAATACCACAAATGCTGTGAAATACACAAAGGATGAAAGGCAAGTAAAATGCTCTGTATGAACCAATAACACATTCAAAAGTGTATTTATTAAGACACCTCACTAGCTGAACTGAAAGCATTCATAGATCTACTGTACTTAGCACAGATTTCTCATGGTGATCACAGGAATGTAAAAGACTTACGGAAAAGCAGTGGGTCAAGATGTGGCATAAAAATTTAGGCCCTTGTAGAAGTAAAGATTTATTATTCTTGCAATTAAGACATTTATTCTGTAACTCAGCCATCAGGTCCTTATTCATATAGTAATAATCCAAATGATGCTGTGAACAGACTTGTTCCTCCAATCTCCCAAACTAATTAAAATGTGACATTCAACAAATGGCTTACCAGTTTCCAATTGATGTTACATTTGCTAACAGAGCACAAGTTGACTAAGCAGGAACTATAGACAGGAACAAAGCTGAAATTCCAAATGAAATGTTACAATTTCTCTGAATTTCAGAAAAATGTACCATGGGTCTTGTATATGGCAAAGAAAAACAAACCACTACTGCTGATGTCAACATTTCACTAACATTTTACCATAATGAAAATATTGATAGAGAAATTGCAACAAAACAGAAGTCTGAGATGGAAACTTCCAATAACAAAACCAAAAGTGGAGTAGATGTTGTTGATGAGTAATGTAGCAACTACGATGTTACTTGAAACACAGAGCATTGGCCAATGGTTGTGTTTTACTTGATGATAAACATGTGTGGTGCAAACAGTTTGATCGTTTACAAAGAAAATAACAAGTCCAAACTATCACAGAGACATTTTCTTAGAGGACTGGGACCTGAGCTCATAAGTGATCATTTACAGCAGAGGAAAAGCAAAATGTTTCTACACAATAATACCATGGAGCACACTGGTGAGCTGACAGGTGAACGGACGGGGGCAGCATCCCAAAGACCGACCACAACAACGGGAAAACTTAAAAAAACATGTCAACTGCTCTACAAGGACAGGAAAACAAAACACATGTACTATCAGTGTAAGTGATACTTGTGTATGGCACATGCAGTTGTCATGTGTGAAGACTGCCTTGGGTGCGACAGTTGAACCCAAGCTTATTTCTGTGATAGGCTTTTCCTTCACATAGGTTTTTATTTCTGATGTTATCTTTTAGGTTTTGCAAGCAAGTAAACAGATGATGTGAAAATACTGATGTCTAAGTGTTCATCACATATTTGATACTATATGTTACTGACATCTTATTTCCCTGTTAAGTGCAGGTTGTACAATATAGTAGGAAGCTCCTGACAAAATAAGAAAAGAAGAGAGGTGACAAGACTGGCACATAGGAAAGAACTAAACACATGTGCCATCAGCGTGAGATGTGTGCATGGAAAACGCAGGTGTCATGTGTGAAGGCTGCCTTGGTTGTGACAGTTGAAGCAAAGCTTATTTTTGTGGTAGACTTTTATTGGTATTTCCATTGTAGTTCACATAGGTTTTTATTTCTGATGTTATCTTTTAGGTTTTGTAACCAAATACAAGGCTGATGTGAAAATGTTGACATCTATTCTAAACACACAATACATATTAAGAATTTAATAGTTTATTTTATTGATATTTTATATTCCTGTTAACTACACATTGTGTAATATTAAAAAAACCTCCTGACAAAACAGCAAGACCACTGAGATGTCAAATATGTCCTACAAGAAGGCCAGGAAAGCAAAAGACAGTGTGAGCAATGCGTGTGTATGGAATGTGCTGTTGTCACGTGTGCAGAATGCCTTAAGGGTGACAACTGAGGTAAAGATTTTTTTTTTTTTTGTAGAGTGCTGTTGGTAATTTCACTGTAGTTCATATGGGAATTTATTTCCGATGTTCTTTTTTAGACTTTGTACACCAAAAACCAGTTGATGCTGAAAATGTTGATGCTTTCTGAAAAATACCCAATAAATATTAAAAACTCAGTATTTTTATGATTTCTTTACTGTAAAGTACTCATTGTTTAATATAGCAAAAGTCATAACATTAAAATTAATAATTCATCAATAGAAATATTCTAAAGAATAAACATGGGAATGAGAGACTCACATTTATACACCTTGATGACAAAATTAGTCTTATGTACCAACAGGTATAACATATTATTTATCTTAATTGTAAAGTCAAAGCCATAATTCTATCATTATGTGTGTTTCCACAGAAGCTGTAATTCATCTCTGATTAGAATTTGGATAAGCTTTGTTAAAAAGGATTCTTCAGGGAAAAAAAATCTGGTTCCTTTAAAAGTTAGAAACATGGGCTGGGGACTTAGCTCAGCAGTTCAAGTGGTAAGCGCAAGATTGAGTTTGATCCCCAGTATCAAAAGAAAAAAAAGTTAGAAACATGTTTTAAGAAACCAGAACCCTGGGCACATTAAGGGACAATGAATACTAGATCAAAAAGGGCAATGGAATAAGGAAGGATTTATAAAAAGAAACTGAGTACATTACAAGAGAACAATAGAAAAGATGTCTTGAGAGCACCACATGAACCAGCAAGACCTCACCCTTCAGAAACTCAAGAGTTGCAAAAGCAAAGGACTTTGATTACAGAAGAAAGCCCCAAGGCACCCTGCTCAAGAGTGGCTATCTAAGGAACTGAATTCCTGGGACTGGATTCACAGTGACTAACAGTAACTGACATTTACAAAGTCTTCTCAGTGCCAGATACTAAAAAGTTAAGCTCTCCAGGTTCATTAAGTCAAGCTTCCCAATGATTCCATGAGTCAGCAACAATTCCTATTTTCATAGGAGGAAGCTGAGGCTAACAAGCCCAATACCTTGCCCACGGCCACACAGTTAAAATGGAAAAGCAGGATGTCCAACCCAGGTGATCAGACTTGGAAGACCACATAGTCAGCCCACCCCAAAAACACTACCGCCAGATCACCATGGCAACATTCAGGCATCACTGAGATCTTCTGATACTCTCACTTCTCTGTTCCCTATCTACACAGTAGGGTGTTGGGGGCAACAGAATAGAAACAAGGAAACTAGAAATGCTGGAGGACCTTCCCCAGGGAAAGTCATTGTAGTTATGTGAACAGTTAAATGATGTCAATAAACCACATTCGAAGAGAGCCCAGCCACTGAGAAGATCAAAAGTTCACCTACAGAGCTGCGGGTGTGGCTCAGTGGTACAGTATTCTGATCTCATCAAAAGACACAGGCTGCAGAACTACTGGGCTGTTAATTTTCTAGAACGCTTTTAAATAAAATAAATGGGAAAAGTTGTTGATGGAAAGAGTTAAGATTATAATATCAGCATTAACACTGAAATCTTGGGGTTATGTATATGTATTACTACTCATTAAAGTAAGGAACTTCTTTGTTAGAGGACTTTCCTGTCCCCGTCTGTACTGAACAGCACGTTGTTACACGCCCACAGGTCACCATGGCTGAAAATACGATACCATAGTCTGGCAGTCATTCTGCCTGTGTAGACTGCCATCTAGGCAGGTGTAGGTTAACAGGAACACACCAGGTGCATGTTTTTACTTAAGGTACTTAATGTCAACAGAACTCAAAATCTCAAGGTAGGAAGTAAGAGAAAGAAAAATCCTGGTTATAACTATTAATTCCATCTTTGCTTTAGTTTCAGGCAAAAATGTCTCAGAAAGCATTTCATTTTCTGTTTCCCCTGATTCTCTTCAAGGTCATCTTAAGATTTTCCGAAGTCTTCATGAGCCTCCCCTGCTGCGGACATTCTCTGGGGAAAAGAGCAGATGCTGCAGGTGCTCTTTTATAAGTCTTCTCAAAGGGCTGACAAAGGTAATAGTAATACTGATAAATGTTCCTGTCTACTCTTTGCATAGAATAAAGCTGTGGAAGAAAAACTTAGAACACTATCATTGAGACAGTGAGGTATATTTCTAGGTTCCCAACTCACAAGCTCCAAGATTATGACCATAAATGGACAGGAGTTATTCACAATAAAGGACAGATAAGGCAGGTAACTTTTAAAATATGTCCAGCATTTCTACTCATCATGGCTGAGCCAATATGGTAGAGTAAAAATTGGTTCCACCTCAAGCATCTGTGGATAGAGTAAAAACTCAACAACCAGAGAACCAAGAACTGAGAAGTCATCAACTTCCATAGAAGCAGCAGGTGACAGGAATCTATACTTCCATTTGTGGAGGCAAGAGCAAGGGGTTTTACATACATAGTGATGTAGCCTGAGCTTGTGTATGCATAGCACAATCCTGACAGGATACAGAGAAACTCATAACCATGCGTCCCTTTTGGGAAGGGGACAAGGAGATAATTTTGGTAGCAGGGGTGCAGATGGAGTGAAAATTTACTGTTGTTTTTAAATTTTTTACCCTGAAGATTTGTATGCTGTTTGAATACTTGATTGGGTATGTATCTTTAAAGCTTTTTTTTTTTTTTTTTAATTTTATTTGAGCGAAGAAAAACAAAACAAACAAAAACTACAACAACAACAACAAAAAAAAAAAACGACATATATAGTAAAAACAACAAGCAAAAGAGACAAGCAAACAACTAGCGTAAATACACAACATTGCAGGTTTACAAAGCCGGAAGATAGAAGCTTGACAATGGCTGCAATTTGCGCATCGTTATCTTTAAAATGGTTTCTTACATTAACAGATATAGACATGCAAGATTTTAAATTTTTTACCCTGAAGATTTGTATGCTGTTTGAATACTTGATTGGGTATGTATCTTTAAAGCTTAAAAAAAAAAAATGATTCCATCACTGCAATCAGCAAGCTGAGGTGAGTTGGGAGGATTGGGAGTTTGAGGTCAGCTTGGGCTAATGATGAGTTTAAGCCATTAACTATCAGCATGACCTTGAACCACACAGGAACCTCCGAAGGGCTGAGTCTGTAACGCAGAAACCAGGAAGCCCAGGGGAGAAGTCTACTGCAAAACTACAACAGAAGCTCTGTGACAGCATGGCCTGTCGGTCCATACATATTACAGCCTGCTGCTTCCCTGAGGCCTGGCCAAGTGCCTGGCACACAGTAGGGTCTCAATAAACACAGTTTAAAGATTCAGTCATACCTGAATTGAACTGAACTAGTGGTCACAGCTCCTTGAAGATCTAAAAGTCTATGATCTCAGTCTACCTGAGTGAAGATCTGATGACACACAAACCTGCACATGACCCAGGCTGAGCTTCAAAAGCCAAATGGCATCAGATGATCCCACAGGTGCTCAAAGACAGCCAGCCTGCAGTGAAAGCCAGCAAGGCTGAAATGACCACAGCTCTGAGCCCCTGGGCTCTGCGGAGAAAGGTGTGTGCACTTACCTCCTCACGAGGGCAAGTGCAGTTCCCTCATCCTACACAGCCACCGAGCATGTTCCCACCAAAGTGTGCATTTCTCTCGATCCAGGATCTGTCACTACTCAGTTCTAGAATCTGGGGAACATCACTCCCTCCGAGACTAGCTAGCTCTTCACTGTAAAATGGGGACATTATTACCCATAACTCCTAAAACTGCTTTTGATTGCTGTCCTTCACTTCATTTGGCTGATTTTACCTTCCTACTCGTCACATAGAGAACCCTGGACAGGTGCAGCCTCTGTCCACCTCCACACATTGGAGATTCAGTGAAATGAGGCTTCCTCACGGGAACGTGAAGGCATCAAATACAACATGGCTGTATCTGTAGGAATGTGTTAAGCAACTGAAAATTGAGCTAGATGATCACATCTATAACTATTTTAACTTCAATTTCTCACTATTAACTTCTATTCCATTGTCTATCCAGACCAGTGAATCAAATTAAGGGACTTGCATCAAATCTGAGGTCCTTTTATTTTTTAACAAATATGTACTTTAGCTCGGCAGGGTAGTATGTGCCTATAACCCCAGCTACTTGGGAAGTTGAAGCAGGAGGATCACTTGGGCCCAGGAGTTCGGTGCCAGCCTGGAAAATATAACTTAAAATCCACTTTTAAAAGAAATTTTTTTTAAAACCATGTATTTTCTAACCAGAGGCACTGGTACACAACTATAATTCCAGCACTCTAAGAGACTGAAGCAGGAAAAATCTTGTTAGGGCCCAGCATGGGCAACTTTGCAACTTAAAGTGAGACTAAGTCTCAAAATAAAAATTTAAAAAGAGTTAGGAATGTAGCTCAGGGCAAAGGCCCTGGGATCAATCCACAGTACCCTACCCCCATTATTTTCCCTGGAAAAAATAAATATCTGAGCTAGGAAGAAAAAGTAAACAACTGATACTTGGCATTGCTCCACCATCACCTCCTTCCCTGGAGAGTTAAAAGATCAAAATCAATTGAGAGGACTGAAAACGGTTGCAAAGTCAGGGGATGCCCTCTCAAAGCCTACATGACGGAGGAAGGAAAGGTGGCCCCTTTCCTGCAGAGGAGGAACAGGGATGGTGTAAGGTCAAGAAAGCCCACTAATGGGCCATGGATGCTAGGGGAAGCAGCAGCCACAAAACAGTCTTGGCAAAAAGCAGACCATGCCACAGCAGAGCACAGTACAGCAGGCAGGGTAAGGTACAAAAACCATCGGCCTGCAGGACACACTCATCTACCCGCTCTTCTGATCTTTAAGATGAAAGAACTTAAGTCAGAAAGATTTTCTATCACCTTTTTCCTAATTTTGATTTTGCCTCTTAGAAGAAGGAAGTCGTTATTTCCAAGGTCTTCTTAACACAAACAAGAAAATGGACCATATTCCTGAGGGATTTGGCAAATACTACTTATTTCTGAGATGTCCTAAGAATCTAAAGCACTTATATTCTTGGGAAGTAAGAGCTTCATAGTGCCAAAAGCTGATGCTTGAGAAACGGCCCAACAAATAAGACCACCCAGCAATTCATGAAAATTTTTACTAGTAGTGAACACTCAGTGGATACTAACTCTATCTTAAGGACCAATTTAAAAACTAGACATGTGCCATGTCCTTTAATAACATCTTAAAGAGGAGAAAACTGAGGTTGAAAAGGACAAGCAACTTGCCCAAGATTATTGGTACTTAAGTAGCACAGTTAGAATTAAACCTAGGCACTTTACAGTAAAAAAACTTTTACTAAAATAAAAATTAACAATAGTCTCAATAATAAAACTATTTAAAAAAAAAGAAATGTCTCCTGATTAATTTTTATTTTAATAAAATTTTAACTGTAAAACTACTAGAGGAAAACAGGGAGAAATATTTATGACATTGGTCTGGGCATGGATTATTTTAAATATGATGCCAAAGTACAGGCAACAAAGGCAAAACCAGATGAATGAGATTATAGCAAACTAAAAAGTTGCTGCGCAGCAAAGGGAACAACAGAGTGAAGAGACAAATTACAAAATGAAGGAAAATATTTGCAAATTATGTACCTCAAAAGTGGTTAATCCAGAATTTACAAGGAGCTAAACTCAATAGCAAAAAAACCCTGAATAATGCAATTAAAATGGACCAAACACTGAACACTCAAAGTGAAAATGTTTAAAATATTATCATGTGAACTTATCAAAGCAGTGCTTTCAGTAAAATACAATGAAAAAATGGAAAAAGGAGCATATACTTCAGAAACATGCAATACTGAATGCTTACTGCAGTATCATTTTTAAAAAGCAAAAGACTGATTACAATGAGGACAAGGCAGTGGCATTTGGAGACTGAAAGCAATTCGATTTATTTAACTTTGAAGAACAAAAGCTTATTCTTCTAAGAAGAAACCAAAACACATTTTCTGTGGAAAAAAAAAGAAACCATTTTAACTGCATTGCCAAAATAAATCAGGCAGAGTGTAAGTTAGATCTAACCACCAAAAAAAAAAAACCTCAGGCCAAAAAAGAAGTAGGGTGAGAAATATAAGTGGGGAGGAGAGGACAAGTAACAGATACTGTTTTTAAAAGAGCAAATGAAAGAGAGGGAGAGAAAACAACTGCCCGGTCTTCTTAACAAATTATTTAAAATATTCATCCTTTGGAAAATATTCATCCTTTGGTATTCATGGGAGACTGGTTCTAGGAAACGCCCAAGGGTATGAAAATCTGTGAATGTTAAAGTCCCTTATATAAAAAGGCACAACACAGGAGGCTGAGGCAAGAGGATCGCTGTGACTCCGAGACCAGCTTGGGCTACAAAGTAAGTTCAAGGCCAGCTTGAACTGCATAGTGAGACCCTGTCTCAAAAAATAGGGCTGGGGACTTAGCCCAGTGGCCTAAGCACCTGCCTGGCAGGCACTTAGGTCGATCCCGGTACCAAAAAAAAAAAAAAAAAAAGACAGCACAACAATATTTCCATAAAACCTACACACATCCTCCTGTGAACCTTAAATCATCTCTAGATTGCTTATAATTAAAAAAAGCAATATAAATACCACGTAAGTAGTTGTTATACTGTATTGTTTAGGAAATGATACCAAGGACAAAAACATACCCATGTTCAGGACAGACACATTTTTAAAAATACCTTTTGGATCCACAGTGGAATCCACAGTTGTGGAACCTATGGATACAGAGGACTGCCTGTGCCAAGTCTACTTTCTGCTAAAACAATGAAAGAAAGGAGGAAGAGCAGGAGGAAGGGAGGGAAGGAAGGAAGAAACCATTGAGCGGATCTGTATTTACATTTAAATACTTGAATCTGTAGTAAGACAAAGGAATCCAGTAAAATAGCTTAACTAAAAATCCAAAAATTTGAACAAAAATATCTTTTTTGTTGTTTTTGTTTGTTTGTTTGTTTTTGGTACCAGGGATTGAACTCATGACTTTGTGCTTGCCAGGTAGGCGCTCGTGCCACTGAGCTAAACCCCCAGCTGAATAAAAATATCTTTCAGGAAAGAAATACAACTATAAAGACTGTATGCAGCTGTATAAAAGACACATACTATCCCTTTACTACTTTATCAACTTCATTCTAGGGCAAATCTGATTCCGTCCAGAACCAGATTTCGGTCCAGAAGGAAAAATTTCAAGTTACTTCAGCTGAAAAATCAAGACATATTAAAAAGTCTATACTACGAAATGCATTAACTGGTGAGAGAGAACAGTTGATACTCATATGATTAGATCAATTTTACATGTCTATATCTGTCAATCTGAGCAACCCCCTTGAAGGTAACGATATACAATGTTACAACCACTGTAAAACTCCAAATCATTTCAGTTTGTAAACCTACAATGTTACAGTATCGGATATGTTGTTGTTGTTTGCTGGTCCCCTTAGCTTTTTGTTTCTCTTTTCTGTGACCATTCTTTTATTCTTTATTGGTTTTATTCTGAACTATTTTGTTTGATTATATCAGGCCTGATGATATGGGCAGTCATTTTAATGACAACAAGAGGTACTCTAAAGGGAAAGGAGGAAGGAAGGAAGGGAAAAGGAAAAAGACAAATTTATAAATAGGTATACATAGGACAGTTAAAATGACTATATTACTAAATACATTAGCTATTGAAAAAGAACAGTTAACACTCATGATTAGATCAATTTTACATGTCTATATCTGTCAATCTGAACAACCCCTTTGAAGGTAACAATATGCAATATTGCAACTACTGTCAAATTTCAACCATCTCATTGTATAAACCTATAATGTTATCATATTGGATTTGTTGTTGTTTGTCTTTTTTGCTTTTTGTTTCTCTCTTCTGTGTTCATTTTCTCTTAAATAAAAAAAATCGAAAAAATAAAAAATAAATATCTCAGATATACGCTTCCTTACATGGGATATATATGCAAACTAGCAGAAAAAACCTTAATGGACATATAATATTTAAAATGTCAATGACTATTCCCTTTTTCCTCTTTTTGAATCCATGCCCTATTGGAAGAATCAAATGTAGTCACCACAATAGGTTTCAGCCTGTGCAGGGACCTGCTTTTCCTTGACCCAAATGAATGAAGCTTGTGATACTAAGCTTCCTGGGTTTGACTCTAAGCTCATCCTTTTATTCCTGATAACTCTATATAAGATGCTTAAACTCTGTGCTTAAGACCTTCATCTGCAAAATGAAGTACTAATTAGCATCTACCTATTCTGTCACATGATTAAATAAATCAACACATAAAATGGCCTTTCAAGCCAAGCCAGGTGCAAAGGACTGTAAAAACTGTATTATAATTAATTTATTTCATGGATTATAGGCATTCACATTATTCTCTCTGCTTTTCCATAAGAAAAAATTTTATTTTTAATTCAATATTACAGCAAGCTAGAAGTTCAGAGGACTGATGCGTACACTGCTGATGTGGACAGCACCATGCAGTATGAATGCCCTCTATGGAGTGTCAGCTGTATCCCAGGCACTTCCTTAAATCAAGGTGCTTAACACCTTTATTTCACATTCAAGGAGAATAAGGGGTAAGGGCACATAAATACAATTCCCAAATAGCAAAGCTCTCCAATCCTCTGGATTGGATACGATCCTGCTGGATGACAGCATGCTTTGCGGACGACATCAAATTGTAAACCAGTTATTTATGGTCAGGTCTTCAGATGATCAGGTCAAATTTCCATGGTCAAATATAGACAGAATTTGGGCCAAGAAAGCCAGGTGAGAAAGCCCAGTTCCTTTAACCTTTTTAGATCTTGGCCTGGTCTAACCCAGAGGAGTGTGACAAGAGGATCACCTTGCAGTTCCTGCAGGGCTGAGCCAGGTTCTTACACAAACAACCTGCTCCATCTCTCAACTCACTGCCAAGGCAATGACCCCATCCACACACACTCTGAGGAGTGTGCCACACTGGCCTGGCAGCTAACCTGGTTGGGTCTTCCTCACCTTAGACTTGAATAGACAGACACTTCTCTTCCCAGACGAACCCTCCCTGACTTTAATCAGGACGCTTTTCTAGCTTACCACTGTCGCCCAGCAGTTCAACTCTAATATCCAAGGTACTGTTTTCTCTGCTCCATAAAACTTCCTGTGTTGACAGAAATGGTCTATATTTGCAACATCCAACAGGATGCCTCCTGGCCATCTGTGGCTGCTAAATACTTAGAACGTGACTAAGAGCAAGTAATGAGTGAAATTTTTAACCTTAATGAAATCTAATCACGGATGAGGAGTGGCTACCATATTAAACCATGACGTGGAGATCACCAGGGATTCCCCTTCATCAGCACTGTACCTTGAAGGAAAGGGAGGGTGTGTTTCATCTTGGAGTTAAGAGACCCTGGTTCATATCTCGGCTCCTCTTTTCAGCTATATGATCTTCAGTATGTACCCTACCCTTTCCATGTATCAGTCTCATCTATAAAAGTGGGATGGCCATATCAAACCCATGAGGGGACCAGAATATTGACTTAATATGAGCTGCTTTTATTGCTCATTTCATCACCTTCTTCCTTTTCTTACATTTCTCTTGGCTCTTTTGCCAACACCTTCTTTCCTTTCTTACATTTCTCTTGGCTCTTTTGAGGAACTGGCTCAAAAACCTAAGACAGACTTTTCCATACTGCTTCTCCTCTTTACAGAAAACCCCTAGGTGACTCCTAAGCTAGGAGGAAGGAAGGCCCCTATCTCCCCAAAAGCAAGTCTGTAAAAACTGGCACTAAGAGGCTATCAGAGAATTCAGGAACACAAGTGCTCCAGTTTGCTTCTAGAACATCTTTAGCCCCTCTAAGCTGGGCAGATCATCAGAGAAGCATTGACCAAAACACCCTTCATCCCTTGCACTGACCAAGGGAACTGACACACAGCAATCAGAGCACTGACACGGACGGAGCATTCCCAAGCTGCCAGGCCTGGCTTCCCATTACTCCACCAGAATCTCACAGCCACCCCTGAGGTAGCATTCTCTGCATTTGCCAGTGAGGCAGAACAAGCTGGCATATCCTACCTGAGTCCCTACGCTAGCGAGGGTCAAACTGGGATTTAAACCTGACAGACTGACTACAGGGATGGGGTTCAACTTTGCTATTTTTCCTGTACCTTTAAGGCCAGGCCTGACCGCCCCTCCACCAGCACTATGTCTACTTTTGTTCACATAAACTCTTGTGTCAAGTTCAGGCCCAAATAGCTCCATTTGAACTTTTAGAGCAGGTCTACTCTCTTGTCCTTTTACATATAATAAGCATGAATGCTACTCAACCCAGGACAGAAAGGAAAGAGTAAGATGAAAGTTAAGCCAGTATCGAGTTATTTTGCTTTGCTCTGGTAAAGCGGTATCTTCCAAAACTAAATCTGACAAACCAAGAAGCATTCATCTTGCTTTTTAATTGCTCCAAAACACTTAGTGGAAAGAGTAATGTTCCTACTGAAGGTACTTCAGGGTAATGTTCCTATTGAGAATATTTTCTTTGATGTAATACATCAAAGAAAACTGGTTTCCAATTCAAAGGAAAAAGCATCGGTTCACTTTCTCCTGCCTTTTTCAAATCAGTTTACCTAGAAATGACGACAAGAATACACGTAATTCGGTCTGAAAGATTTTTTTTTTACAGAAAACAATAAGCTATCAACATTTAACAATCTGTGATTTCACTTTTTAAAAGCCTGGATTTTTACCCTTTTTTTGGTAAGAAGATACATGCATTTCTTGCCTTGTGGTTTCTAGCTCACCCCAGCCCCCACACCACTGCACCACTGCACGCTCTATGTTCATGACCATACAGGCCAAGCCCCTGAAGGCACAGAGTCTGTGGCCTCCATGTGAGGGCAAACGTGTAATCACTCAGTGCCCCCAGCCTCACCCCTCCTAGCCAATCTCTGCCCCTCCCACACTGCACAGCCTGAGCACAGGAGGCTCTCAGAACCTCCTTCCCACCATGCACCACCACAGCCCAACGCACCACAGCCCAACGCTCACCTGCTACTCCGTGCCACTTTGATCTCTGTTCACCGGGGTCATGGGCACCTCCCCATTAACACTTTCAGTCCCGCTGACAGACATCAAACTTCTCCGATCCCTCTGGTTGGGCTTGTGTTCCACTTTTGTGACTCTAAATCTGAGGAAAGAAAAAGAGGTGATCTGGTGGCTTTGCTCTTCCAGTAAACAAAAATTATGAGTGAATCAAAAAGTATTTACCTATAAGACCCCCTAACAAACTCAGCCAAAAGTTAGGACAGTAATGGAAAACATATTCAAGAGGAGCAGCATTTCAGACCAGCAAATCCCTCTGTCCCTGCCCAC
Organism: Dasyprocta punctata; assembly: GCA_004363535.1. Taxonomy (NCBI): domain Eukaryota; kingdom Metazoa; phylum Chordata; class Mammalia; order Rodentia; family Dasyproctidae; genus Dasyprocta; species Dasyprocta punctata. The sequence goes on from RJWM01008968.1 coordinate 19,569, forward strand.
CCCACTAGCTTGTTTTGACTCAACCACATCACAGACTGGTTATTTTACAGAGTATGAAAGTGCCTTAGAAAACACAGGTATTCAGATACAAAACAACCTCGGCATTGTGGTTTCTAACAATGACGTGGGTTTTATAAATAGTTTTTTAACCAAAGAACACTGGAGAAAAATATAAGTGGTTAACAAACTAGACAATCATAACCAAAATAGTCACTAGATTAAAAAAAATAGTCACTAGATAACTACCTCATTGAAACACACACCTGTCAGATGCACGCGCACACACATACAAACACAGAGGAGAGCTCCAAAAATGCATTCTTTCAGTACTAGCTGGAAGTAGGATTTGAGGGTTTGTTTCTGTCTGTTTCTTAAAGATAAACTTTTCATTAACGATTAAGAAAAAAATTAAAGAAATTGAAGAGATTTTCATTGAGAATTGAGTAATCTTCTAGAACATCATGCTCAAATCCCTATAGTCTTTCAATAATATTTTCTTTCCAGTTCTAGTCTTAATTTCCTTTAAAATGATGTAAAATGAAATTATTCTTCTTTGTCCAAAATGAGATCACCAACCTCGAGGAGGAGGAAGCAAAAGAGCAGGGGAAAAGTTGTAAACACAGATCTATTCTGTGCGACTAAAAGACTCTTGAGCAACACACACTGAAAAATAGCCTGCAGTCATTAAAAGCTCACAGGGCCCAATATCCAAGAGAGAGAGTTGGATTTGGGGCATTTAAAAAAGCCATGTTGCATCTAGGTTGGAAATTTCAGCAGATTTTTTTTTTCAAAGAAAACAAAATGTGCTTTGTCCGAAGAGCTACAGGTTCTCATTCATCTGCATTCATAAATTCCCATGACTCTGCCTCTTAATAAAACACTGTGGTCATGAGTTGTACTGTTTTGCTGCAAGTGGCAAACAGCCCTCAGTTTTCTTGTGGCTTGTGCAACAACATGACGAAACCCAACTGAATTAAAATAGTAATGACAATAACAAAAATGGCTGATAGTTCCTGAGTGCATAAGTGCCCCCGACAGGTCTAAAACCTTTACCTGGGTCATTTCATTGCATCTTCAGAGCAATCCTATGAGGTAGGTGTGACTGTCATCCTGACTTTATACAGGGGGAAACTGTAGCACAGAGCCTCAGTGACATTTGTAAGCAGTGGTGCCAGGACTCAAACCAGGTGGCTGCAATGAGTCAGGCTCCTGTGCCCAGAGGTTTGTCAGCAGAAAAAGAAGGTGCCGTAGCAACCGCTTTTTCTCAGTGCTCACCCTGTCCCCAGCACGTGCAACCTAACTGCCTTCCCAAATGAGGGCTTAGCAATTAGCTTCCTGCAAGAGCCTCAGAACTCAAACTGCAGGAACTGCAGAAATGCTTCATGTCACGTTAATGTGTCCCTCGAACTGCAAGATCTCATTTCACAGGGAAATGGTACTTCAGGGCTGAGACGCCCAGGGCACAGTAGAGGTAAACTGAAGCAAGCGGTCACTGCAGTTTGCAACAGATCTGATGGGGCAGAGGTTGCGGAGTGCTGGATCCTTCCCGTCTGTTCTCCCTGGCATATGGCAGCATGGTATTTCCTGGCTGCCTGCCAGTTAGGTGTGGCCAAGTGATTAATTCTCACAGTGGATTGTGAGCCACAGTGACATCTGCCACTCCTAGGACTATCTCATGATGAGCCAGTCTGTACATAGTAATGGTTTTAAGCTCTCTTACAAGTAATTAACCATTTCCCTTAATTAAAACGTCTCCTCATCTAGCAGTAGCCACCTTTTAAGAGTCTCCTGTTATTGAAAATATCCAGATCAGAAAACATCCAAAAGTCCACAGGTCTGACCTGAACCAGGCTTAGGAGCACATACTCCACATTTAAGGCTGGCACAAATCTGGACACCATAGCAAGTCACGCAAACCAGGAGCATCCTAGAGGTCCTTACCTGCCGACAGAGAGGACGGTGACCTCCCCTTGGCGTCGTGGCCGGGCCTCTCTGGACTTGTTGGTGGGCTTTATGAAGTGCCACCGCTTGTGCCTGCAACGCTGACACACATCCCTCTCGACAGCTCCGCCCACAGTGTGCAGATGGTGGCCACAGACATGCTTCCCTGGGGTGGCTCCTGGTGACAAGGGCCCAGGACTCACAGGAGGGCTCCCAGGGGTGCTGGGAGTCTGGGGGCTATGGTGGGGCGGAAGAAGAAAAGAAAAAGTAGCAATGGTTTCACAAACGAAATCCGAGGCAAAGCACTCTCTCCCTCTAATGTAAGAAGAGGGTTAAACTGGGGGAAAAAACAGATGGACTTTGTGGATTGATCTTAGATGCAAGCATTCAGCTCTCAGTACCATACAGGGACAGCTCACTTCAAACAATAATAATGTGATTTATCACTTCTAGAATTCAATTGATTGGCTAGAAATAAACCACTGCTTCTAATGATGATACACTGTTTTACTTCAGAGTATTAGGTTTCTTTCCAAAACATGCATCTCCCTTCTCATGCAATCTTCCTAGTTTCTCACGCACAGCTGAGTGTCTGCCTAGAACCCCAGCAGGATGATCCCCTAAACATTTATGCCTTGGGAGACAAAAAAACTTAAATTCCAGTGAATTATCTGATGATTTATAATAGTAAGAAAATTCAATTCAATCTGACTATTGCATCATAGGAAGAAAGTTTTAGGTCAAGTTATCAAAAGTGATGCTCAAAACACATGTTGACAGTGTTGATAACAGTAATAAAAAATAACATTTAGCATTCTAAGAATTTTAGGTTAATTCAGTTAGCTTTCAGAAAACCTTATGATGCAAGAATTAATAATTTCCTTACTTAAAAAAAAAGGCAGACTGGGTCAGACATGGTGGCGTACACCTATAATCCCAGCACTCAGCTGGCTGAGACAGGAGAAGTGCCACTAGTTTGAGGCCAGCTTGTGCCACACAGTGAGTTCAAGGGCAGCCTGAACTACACAATGAGACCCTGTCTCAGCTTTGATCCCCAGGGCCACAAAGAGTAGAAATAAAAATGAGGACACTGAAACTTATAGAAGCTAAGTAACTTATAAATAAGTATGGATCAAGATCCAAAGCTAGAAAGCTGAATTGCAGACACCAGTCTTACCGACCATACTATATAGTGCTTCAGAAATAACAGAGATCACTTTTGATCATCTATAATAAATTTAGCCAGATCAGCCCAAATACAAAAAGTAGGTGTATAAAGGCCAGATATTGGTTATTTTTAAAAGGCACATGTCCAGGCTCTGGCCCCTAGAAGAGGAAGGATTAGAACAAGACAGGGCAGGACTAACCAGCTATGAGCAGTCTCTGATGTGTCACAGAACCCGATACCTGAAACGCAGCAAGAGCCCCAAAGGCACGTGGAAGGCTAGTGATGGCAGACGCCAGCTTTGAGTTGCTGCCACCTGCCCAATCCACACACATTTCAAAGAGGTACAGGCCACGAGTGAGGGGGCAGTCTCCACATTCAGACCATTAAAAGTTCCCTGGTGCTCTCTAGAGATGTTCCCTAAGTTATTAAAATAAAAACCCACAGCAGGACCTTACCAGAGGAAAAAAGAAGGAACCCAACATCATACGTTGGGAAGTTGTGCTTATGCTTTTAACTACAGTCATTCCACAAGCATTTATCAAGTACCACTTGTGTACAAAACCTGATGTCAACTACTACAGAATACCCAAAGACGATTGAGACACAGACACCAGAGGTTGATACGGTCTTAAACTTACTTGTCTACAGTCAGGGCTGGAGCAATGTAAGCAGTCTGTGTCCGTCTGTGAATCACATCACCAGAGCTTCCCAAGCTCACCTCTCTGCTATCAAAGGACCCAACATCTAACCAAATGCTGCATTAATATTCAAGATGTGCTATGTGCATGCCCACCCATGAAGTAGAACAAGACCCAACTCCCTGCCATGTCTCAGTCCCAGCTGGCCTTCCTCGCCTTCTTGCTGATGCTACAGCACATTCTCTGGCCACCCCAGACCAACCACTGTGCCCTACATTGTGGTGCTCCAGCCCCTTTTCTCCTGAACTTTCTTCTTTCTATAAGCAGCCCTGCCTCCGGAACACCTGGTTCAGATGATACCTCTTCCACAAGCCTCCCTGACCTTCTGCTGGCCCCACAGGGCACCTGGACTCTCCAGCTGTGCTTCTCCTGCAGCATGTTCAGTCTCCATCCCCTGCAAGGCCTTGAATGCCCACCTCCATTCCCAGACTGAGCTCCTCCTGGGCAAGGGCTATGAATGCCATGTATAGCACAGTACCCAGCACATAATAGACACTCAATCAATGCTCCTTATTGGAAAAACACAAACTATACAGTCATCCTACTATGAAGGAATATGGTGCTCAGTAACCATAACCTAAAACCAGAAATACAAAATTAAATTGTACCAGGTATGCCCAAACCAATTGTTCATTTAATCTCCATATTCATAAAGGAATTTCAGTGCCCCAGTACTTCACATTCCTTCTAACAACCCACTGAAGTCAACACATAGTTATCTCCATTTTACAGAGTGGAGTTCAGCACGGTCAGCTAAGTTGCCCAAGAACCGATGGTCAGAAAGAGGTGGAGGGAACAAAGTCTCCCAGTGCCAGGGCTCTGTTCCTGCTCTTGGCCGCCATCCCTTACTCCCTCTGGCACCGATCTCCAACACAGCATCTCTGACCAGCGGAGAATCTCCCTGGGAACACTACAATGTGCAGACATTTGGGGTTGTCACACTTTGTGGGGGCAAAGAGGGGCAGTGCTCCGACGTCTGGGAACAGAGGCCAGGAACACTGTCAGAGATCCCACTGTGCACAGACAGCACCTGCAGCAAAAGGGTACCTGGCCCCCAACACCCATGGGGCCAAAGTCTGGAAACTCGCTCTCACCAAGCAGCATTTCAAAGAGCACAGAGAACAGACACTGAAAACACGTCCCACTCTGGGGGAGAAGGAGCACTCACCTCTCGGCCTCAACGAGGCTGTTGTCTGCTACCATCGCCTTCAGAACATCCACATTTGCTAAGCAATACAAAAGAAATTAAAGAATTAATATGGGATGAATGAGCAGTCACAGCATTATCATATCAGAAAATCTGCAGAGAAAAACACATAATCCATGTAATTCCTTCAGTTCCTGGATGAGGTCCTGCGGCCCTGGGTCAGGGAGGGAGGTGTGCCAGGCTGAGCGCTGCTACTGGACAGTTCCAGCCCTGAAGTGTGGACAGATGTTGGAGAATTTAAAGTGTTGGTCACAACACATAAGTTATACAATACAGGATGAATTAAATTAGACTTCAAAGTTTCTCTTTTTTTTTACTCCAAGTGAGGCTGCGAAAAAAGCAAACTGAATCCAAGCTTCTTGGTCCCCTGCCCACACCCACACCCACACCCCTTCTGCCCCGCACCTCCTGTGGAGCAGCCAAGCTCTCAAGGACAGAAAGGAATGCTTGGCTGCTCCTGGCTCTTTCACTGGCAAGGCCAAATACTACTGCTGACTCCTAACCTTTTCCATTGATCTTTAAGCACGGTTCTCATGACTAACCACAACAAATGTTCCAGAGACGAGAGAGAATAAAAAAACAAAAATCATTGTTTCTCATGTTACCACCACCACCATTTAACATTCAAATGACATCCCCAGAGGAGGATGACCAACTCCAGCTCCAACACCGCTGTGTGAGAGTTGAGAGGTAAGGGTTTACACACAGTGCTTCTCAGCCTGGGTTTCCTTCTAGCTCCACCCAGGAACCTTTTTCCACATTTTTCCCTTATCAGCCAGCTGTGAAAGTATCATGTTAAAGATATATTATCTGTCTTTTTCTGTCCTATGTGCATATCTGTGTTGTTAGAGATGAAGAATTTTTTGGTTCTCCCAAGATCCAATCTGCATTCTCTTGAGGGGCACACCCTTGAGAATGCATGAATTTTTTTTTTAATAAGAAATATTTGCTAGGCAAAATGGTGCACACCCCTATTAACCACAGCACTTTGGAGGCTGAAGCAGAAGTACTACAAGTTCCAGTCCCATGTAGACAACTAAGTAACTTAATGAGACCTTGTCTTAAAATTTTAAGAAATTTAAAAAGAGATGGGGATGTAGCTCAGTGAGAAGGCTCAGGGTTCAATCCTCAGTGCTGCAAAAAGAAAGGAAAGAACGGAGGGAAGGAAAGCAAGGTTAACACAACATACCATTCTTTGCTAAAAGAAACATTTTCTTTGCCCTCTTTCCATGAGGATGTCAAAATTCATTTCCAAACACAAGTTTTGACTTAAAGCAAAGTTCAGTCATTACAAAAGTACCCATACTATGGACCCATAGTATCTCTCCCCATACACAAAGACAACTCAGTCATTTTCCCTTTTGACTAATAAAGAGAATCCAGAAAAAATAGCTTTCTTTCAAGTAATGGGTTGCTGTAGTTTGGATGTGATTTATCTCCCCCAAAGATTCATGTGTTGGAAGACTGTCCTGAGTGTGGCAATAATGGAAGGGGTGGGATTTAGTGGAAGATGGTTAGGTCATTGGTAGCGCTGCCCTCAGAAGTAACTGATATAGTTCAAGGAGTCAGGGGTATGCACCTGTAATCCCAGAACTCAGGAGACTGTAGAGGAAGAATGCTGTAAAGTTGAGGCCAGCCTTAGCCACACAGTGAGTTCAAGGCCAGCCTGGACTACAAAGCGAGATCTTGTTATAATTCATTAATTTTAAAAATAGACAAACAATAAAAAATTGACACCGTTCTCATGGTAACCTGGTTGGTTCTCAAAAGAATATTGTCACAAAAGAGGGCTGGAGATGTAGACCAGGGATAGACAACCTGCTTAACATGCTGAGGCTCTTGGGTCCATTCCCAGCACCAAAAAATAAAAAAGCAAAGCCCAGCTCATGATTTGCTTTCTGATTTCCCTTCGGCACATGCTTCCCCTGTGATGTCACCCACTGTGATGTGACCCAGCCCCCCAGGCCATCACCAGAGCCAAATCAATGAAGCTGCCTGACTTCAGGCCTACACCCTCCAAAATTATGAACTAAATCAATCTGTTCACTTTAAAAAATTCCCAGCTTCAGGTATTTCAATTTAGTAATAAAAAAACTAATACAGGTATACAGTCCCATATACAATATTGTATCTTACTGTATACAAAATATACAATAATTTGCCAGCATACACTTATTAAATGCCATCATTTACCAAACTATAAACAGAAAAAAAAATGACACAGGGTATGAAAACAAAGATACCAATAACAGCACTTACAGTAATGAGCTTTTTAAAAACAAGTTTAAATAGCTCGCTTAGAAAATTAATCACTCATAAAATAACAAATGCCTTTAAAATGAAACACCAAATCATAAAGTGATAGCAGGAAGATAAAATATAGCATAGTCATTATTCAAGTTTGTTTCTTGTATACTTATGTTTCTCATGATTTCATGAATTCCTGTGACTCACCCCATCTCTGAGAAATAATTAGCAAATAGCCCCTTTGGGCCAAGTGATGTTTCTAAGAGTAAACTCCAGTTTCTACGTAAACATCATTTGCACCCACCCTGTCTGAAGAGGATGGGCACATGGGACTGACACGTATCAGTCCCACCTCTGGGCTAACTTGCAAGTCTGCACCAAGGAGTAAACTTCAGTAATGTGTCCCTTGGAAACATTTCTGTCTTCTTATAATGAGAAGACTTTTTAACATAAACCACTATTAGGATTTAAATACATGCTTTAATTTGGCTGTGAAATTATAGTAAAAGTAAGTTTTATAAAGTTCATATTTACTTTATAAAAGTAAATTATAGTAAGTTCTATTGAAAAAGAGTTATCTATAGTATTCACAGAGGAATGGTTCCAGAGCCTCCCAAAGATAACAAAAGTTCAAGTTCTTTATGTAAATAGTATTTGCATGGAACCTATGTACATCCTTCTGCATATTTTAAATAATCTCTAGATTACTTACATACCAAATATAATGCACATGTTATATAAACAGCAATTACACTGTGTTGTCTAGGGAAAAATGACAAGAAAAAAGTATCCACATGCTCAATACAGATGCATTTTTGGGTTGAATTCATGGATACAGACAGCCAGCTGTCTGTCTCCTCCTTGTATATTACTCATAATTCCAATAAGCCAAGGGACAGTTTCCCCACATGTGCCAGCGTTCTGTCAACTGTACTTTGTTCCACAGGTGTCTTGAGAATGAGAGGAACCAGTTAAAGGGCAAAAGAAGAAAGGAAATTTGCTAATTTGCAGGGGTTTTTTCCTCTCTTTTTGTTCTGAATTTCTTCTTCATTTTTTAATTTTAATGTTACATTTTACTAACTTTATTATTTTCTTTTGAGACACAGTCTCACTGTGTAGTTCAGGGCCTTGTATTTACTATGTAACCCAGGCTGGCCTCAGACTCGCAGAGATCCTCCTGCCTCAGTCTCCCAAGTGATGGGATTATGGGTGTGCACAATTTCTTCTTGATAATACTCACAAAAGTCAAAATCATGCAAGAAAACAAGTCCTGCTGTGTCTGCTACCACTATTTCCTCACACTTTTCCGTATACACCCCACAAATTTCCCAAGCGGTAACTAGTATTGCCATCACCAAAATTTATATGCCAGCTAAAAGCTTTATAGACCTTACCATACTAGACTCTTTCAATGATCCTAACTATAGGAAGAATTATCACTACCATTTTACAGAAAAAGAAACTGAAGTCTAAAGGTGGTAACTGATTGGCCAGGGTCACACAAGTGGAGTGACAGACTTGGCCACAGTCTCTGGTCTGTCTCACCCAAAAGCAGGTGCTTTAAACCCTGCCACTCTCCCCTCTGCTCCTTCAATGTCCAGGTCTCCACCCAGGCTGAATACAGTTAGAAGGGCGAGCTTGCATAACCATCACTGCACCTTTCAGAGCTCACTCCGCAGTCATCAGTTGTAAAGGTGTCCTTTTTGCCACAGTATAAACAGAGTGTCAAGATGAGAACTTCACAAAGGGATCTCTGGCCTAGTGTGAATGAGCAAGGATCCTGAAGAATAACTGCTGGACTCTCAGTTTTTACACCGCAGACAGTTTAAGGACCCACCGGAGAAACTCAGCTATGGAGTCCCTGGTACTTTCTAAACTTCTATATAACGCAAAAAAACTCAGACTACCCAAAAGTTACTGAGTTTGACTCTCTCTCATAAGTCAAAAGATAGAACCGGCATTAATCAAACCCTTTGTGTAGAGAGAGAAAACAGTCAGCATGCAGGTGTACCAGAGAGCTCCTAAAACCTCAGAACTTCCTGAGTGATGCGAATGTCTTTTGTTATTCATATTAAGGCAGGCACTTGATCATACCTGAGTCTAATAGGATGGGCTACCAGAAAAGCTGGGGGATTCGAGGTTTAGAGCTTGCAAGATTCCAGGAGCTTCCCAGGCTGCTGAACCTACAGAGGTGTCAGGAGAGTGGCATACTGGGGAATGGGGGTAGGGCATACAAACTGTTCCCACCCCTCACCCCAATACCTTGTCCTATGCATCTATTCCATCTGGAGGTTGATGAGCTACATTCTTTATAATATACCAATACATGTAATAATAAAATGTTTCCCTGAGTTCTGGAAAACATTCTAGCAAATTATCAAACCCAAGGAGGGGGCTGTGGAAATTGCTTGATTTATATCTTGTAGGTCACAAGTACCAGAGGCCTGGACTGGGGACTGGCAGCTGAAGCAGGGACAGTCTTGAGGGACTGAGCCCTTAACTAAGGGATCGCATGCTAACTCCCAGGCATACGGAGTTAGAGATGAACTGAATGGTTGAACACTCAGCTGGCTGGTGTTTGGAGAGCTGGAGAATTGCTCCGTGTGGAAAAAGCCCACGTATCTTGTGTCAAAAGCAAGGTGTGAGGGTGTAGGGAAACAATGTGTGCTTGCCCAGCAGGTCAGCTAATAGATCCAACTTCCAGCAGCTGGTTGCCTGAACTAAAATTGATTTCCAAAATCAAAGACATGTATTTGAACTATAAACAAGACTGGGGAGGGGAAATAAAAAGAATCAAGATGTATTATGTACCAACTCTCCATAACAAATTTAATCATTACGTACCGCGAAACATATACTAATAAAATTTTTTAAAGATAGATTAAAAAACAATACCACCATGAATGATGTGGCTACCTGATTTCCATGGACTGTAGAAATTAAAAGCTGCAAATCAAAAGAGAGAAGAGGGGCTGGGAGTTTGGCTCAGTGACTTAAGCGCCTGTCTGACAGGCGCGAGGTTGTGAGGTTCAATCCCTGGTGCCGCAAAAACAAAAAACAAACAAACAAACAAAAAAGCCTAAAAGAGAGAAGAGGGAATGCTGTTGCTTAAAGGGACACAGGATCTGGTAAGTGGACAGAAAGAAATGGGCTGCTCACTACCCATGTGAACTTAACTCCTCGGAAACCCTTTCTCCATCTGTAAGATGGGTATAAGAATATCAACTCTGTGATGCTTTGAGGATTCGATGAGATTACACACATAGAGCACACACATACCCAGATCTAACTAAGTCACATACATAAAGCACACTCTAAAAACAGAACTGGAAACTATGATGAAGCATCTGAAACTGCTGTTCCTCCAAGTGAAAAACAGTCACACAAGAGTTGAACGTACTGAGAAACAATCTGGGCCAGCCAGGGTTGGGGCACCTGCACAGGGAGTGGCAAGGGCAGAAGAGCAGGTATTTACTGAATATACCAGGATTTCACCCCCGAGGCAAATGACTCTGCTCTATCAGTGCATGCTGCATGAGTCACCCTGTGCCAATTAGAACAAAGACAGCCCAGGGAAAACTTTTTCTTTTAAACTATTACAAGGACTCAAAGTAGGCCAGGCGTGGTGGTGCACACCTGTAATCCCAACACTTGGGAGGCTGAGACAGGAGGATTGCTGTGTGTTTGAGGCCAGCCTGGGCCACAAAGCGAGTTCAAGGCTAGCCTGAACTGTATACTAAAACCTTGCCTCAAAAAGACAAAAAAAAAAAAAAAAAAACACTCAAAGTATAGAATCCACAGCAATTGAGTGTGTGGCAAGGAGTCTCTGCAACTCAGAAACTACTCAGGACATAGAATCTGCTATGGTTTGGCTGGGTCCCCCAAAATTCACGTGTTGAAACTTAATCTCTGAAGTTCTATGTGTATGGTATTTGGAGGTGATGCCTTTGGGAGCTGATTGAGTCATGAGGGCGCTGCTGAAAGAATGGATTAGACCATTCATGGATTAAAGGGTTACTGAGAGAGTGACTTTGTCATACAGTAAGCTCTCTCAGACACACCTGCTTTGACTGCCATGTGATGCCCTCAGCCATGTCACAATACAACGAGAAGGCCCTGACCAGATGGAGATGCGGACAGCAGGCTCTTAGGCACAAAAGCATCCAGAGCTGCGAGCTGCACAAACCTCTGTTCTTCCCAAGTGGCATGTGTGGCATTTAGCAACAACAACCAAAAACAAGGCAGTGCGTTCTTGAGATCACACTAGTAGTCAGAACTTTGGCCATCATTTAGTTAAATGAAACATCCATTGAAGAAGATGGAAGGTTAGGCTACATTTCACAGGGAAAAGACACAGACTTTTTATGCAGTAAGCTTCCTAAACATTGTCACACGTAAGAACGGATAACACAGAAACAGAATAGACAAATCTCCAGAGACAGGAAGCAGAGGAGTGACTGCCGGGTGGGGGAGGAGGGATAGGCAGTGAGTGCGCCACGTGAACAGTTACAGTTTGGGATGGTAAAAAGTTCTGGAACTATCTGTGCTGATGTTTATGCCACACTGTGGATGAACTCAGTGCCACTGAATTCCATGCTTTAGAACAGTTACAATAGCAAATTTAATGTGTATTTCACAGCAAATTTTAAGCACCAAAAAGTAATAGATAATATGTGAGTGCTTATTTATATACTGAGCATTTTACGTGCTATCTTGCAACAGTGTTATGAGGTAAATACTATTATGACTCTGATTTCATAGAGGGAATCTGAGGCTTCATGGAGCAATGTGACTTTCCCGGCTACACACAATTTAGAAGCAGGGAGACCAGGATTTGAACAGAATCCATCAGCCCCAGGGCTGGCTCCCCACAACACTGAGACCAACTGGCACTCAGAAATGCATTAAGGTGAATTCCCTATGACTGGGTAATGCGGAAAGCCTAGGAATTAGTCAATTTAGCTAAAATCAATGAGAGCCTACTCTAACCCTGACTCCTCAGAGCAGGTTTATGCCAAAACAGGAATTCTCCATTGCTCTAAAACACTAAAATATCCATACCTTCATTTTTCATGATGTAGTGGACAATCTGCCCAACAGTGTCACTGTTTTCATTAATGCTGTCATTCAGCTCTGAAAGAGAAAAGAGGAAGAGAGAACATGTCACACTTGGCCACTCACAGACAGGAAGTCAATTAGATATTCACATTCAATCTCAGAGCCCAAGACCATACTGAACGGCTTCCAGAAAACTCAGGTGGTAATGAGTGGTACAGAGACTCTAACTTTCTGCCTTCAGACCCAAACTTTCTAGTTTCACATACTGTTGACTTCACTGGCATAACAAATATGAAAAGAAAGTATCAGAGTTGTCTATCAATCTCTTCTCAGGGTCAAATATTAACTCATTTTCCTACAACAATATAGAAATGCATTCATATACTTTTGACTGCCATTATTTTTCTCATCATTTCCTTATGCCCTTACAGGAAATGCAAAGAAGAAAGTTAATAAAAGAAATAAATTTCCTTGGCTTTTAATTTCAGCTTACTATACAAATTTAAAAGTATTGATTTATTTTTTTAAGTGAGATAGTCATTCTTATCTTTAAAACTCTCTTATCGTTTTGAATATACTTGCCAATTATCTAAATTTTGACCCTGGTAATCTACCCACAAACTCAGTAAACTCAGTTTACTTTGGGGGACTCTGTACCAGAAATATAATGTGATAATTGTTGGAAAAAACATCAAGACTCCACTCAGAAACTAAGCTGTTTAATTTGTTTTAATACACCAAGAAGGAAGAGGGAGAGTGGAAATCTTTATCCTAGTTCACCAGGAACAACCAAGGTGTACAGGGGCCACCCATTTACCTGGGAAAGTGCCTTCTCCATCCCAAGATTGGCTGCTGCCCAACCTGAATGTGCATGTTTAGAAGCACAGCCTGGAAGCAGATGGCCAAGCCAACCTACAGACACCAGCGAAGGAGCAGGGCGCGGGCCCCACTTTCTGTTGACAAACACTCGGCTTTGGTTTGGTCATAAGCTTATGCATGATTCATGCTGCCCCTATGTTCTGCCTCAGCCTCAAAGGTCAGTGGGGGTGGAAAAGACAAACAGTCCAGCAAGCTGGCAAGGAATGAGGAACCTCCCCTCTGTCATCCTATGGTTCTGCTCTATGGGTAACCTACTCCAAATGTCACTTCTCTGCAAAGATTGCCCATATGGAGCTCAACAGGATGTGGAGAGTTACCTACTAATACTCAAAGCCCACTGAAAAAATGACTGGGAAGAAATGACACGAAAACAGGATTCATGACTCAGATTTATCCAAACACTCCCTAAAACTCCAGGTGAAAGAAAGGAGGGGACATTGCCGTTCATACTAAGGCACTAGTTCCTGCCACACTTTACTGCACTGTTGCCACAATCATTTACTTTATAAACATACATTTCAATCACGCAGACTCAAGACGGAACAAAAATGTAACACTGCAGAATGTAAAAGTAATACTACAAAAATGATAAGACTTATTTAGTTTTCCCACCATTCTTATTAGAATCAGATTCAATCATAATTTTAAGGACTGATGTATATTGAGAAACCATATGTGCCAACCACTACTGCATCTTCTCTCTACATTGCACAACTATCCTACAAAGTGGAGATTATTATCCTCATTTAAATAAAATTAAAATGTCAATTACATGAATTAGAAATAAATTTCAGCTAAATTATACACAGCAGAGATTCCAAGCACATGTAACTTGCCCCAGGGCACAGGCCCAGTGCAGGCAAATAGCCTACAAGGTAGCCAGGAAAGCAAGCTTTCAAACTCTAGGCTTGATTCCTGGGAAAGATACACCTCTATACTGAGCTGCTCAGTATAGAAGTGCTCACTGTGCTTCATGGAGACAGAGAGTACATATGCACGGCATCTTATTTAAAAACTGGATCCTTACCCCCATCCCACCAATAAAAACAATCCAGGTTATTTACCTATCTTTTCAGCCTTTTCTTGTTCGATATCTTGCTCAGCCTCTGTGGTACAACGATAGCCTTTCTTCTTAAGCAGGTGGCAGATGAGGACACCAAAGAGACCCATGATGAAGAACACAGGGACAAGCGCATACGCAATGTACTCTGGGTGTCCATTCCCAGTATTGTTCGTGGGTGATGGGGTCGTCTCTGTCCTGGAGTGCAACACGTGACTGCCACCATTGTCTACAGGAAGGAACAGGCACGGCCGTGTTAGATATTTGTGAGGGGCAAAAACCCTGATGACCCTCAGGAAACATTCGCATTAAATCAGTGTCCTCACAAGCTGAAAATATCGCGTGGTTTCTCTTATGCAGAAACTCAAATTACAAATATAGAGTAAAATAAAAGATAATAAGAAGTAGAAAGATCTTTCTCAAGTGGGAATGGAACCAAGTGATGCGGGGAGAGGGGGAAAAAAAGGGGCATATTATAAAAAGACTTTCAGATTTGTTATGTACAGGTACCAACTTCACATAAGGAGTGTAAACATTATGTACCATAAGCATGCACTAATAAAAATAAATAAATAAAACATATACACATAATCAGTGTCTGTATGCCCCCCAAACCTCAGGCCATGCAGGGAATGGGGGCGAGAGGGTAAGGGTCCCTCGGCCTAGCACAAAGGGCAAGAACCCAGGGTGGGTCTTCAACAGCCAAGTTCCTGTCTCTCACACACTTGGTCCTACCCTGAATCAGTTTTGATTTTTTAAACCTCTTGAGGACAACTATTACATCTTCATCTGTTGAGAATCCCCACATAGTATGCAATGAAAGTACAGGGTTTTAGTGATATATTCAGAATGGAATATGTACATAAATATTAAGAGGTATGATAGCATAATACTCAGTAGTTAAAAGCATAGATGCACAAGTCCTGGACTGGATGCCCAGTGCCACCATTCAGTGGCTGTGTGACAATGAACAACAACTTAACATCTCAATACCTTGGTTTCTTACACTAACAGTACCTACCCACTCTTCGAGGGTCAACGTGCAAACAAAACAAATGACTGCAAGCAAAACACTTCGAACAATTTCTGTAACAGCAATATAGACAGAACATGGTTATGTCACAGAAACATGAAAACATGACCTTCCTGCTAAGCACTATGCTAGGTACTTGGGAAAAAGTGTATCACACTAAGCAAAACAGACAAAGATCTTGCCCTCATGGAGCTTATGTTCTAACAGGATTTAGTAAACTAACATACATACAGTATGAAGAACATGGAATGATCAGGGACAGTATCAATATAAAAAAGGAAGCCTGTGCATTTGTTTACCCATTCATCAATCATTTATTGCGTGTCTACTATGTAACAAGCCCCCTGTTGGAAGCTGGGGAGAGCAATTAACATAAAGCACAGCCCCTGCCACCTCAGAGCTTGTAGGTAGCGTTAAAAACAGGCACTGAACAAGTTAGCACACAGCCAGACCATGACAGATGGTAAGAAATGACGCAGAAGGAACACTCAGTCACTGGGAGAAAAGATGACACTGGGGATCTGTCTAATGACATGAAGAAGAGGGAAGCTGTTCTGTGAGGCAGCGTGGTTTGGAAGAGGGGGAAGATCAGCCATATCTACCAGAAGAAAGTGAAACAGTGGGCTGTGGGAATGCCACAGGACCACTGGAATAAGATGGAAAAAGCCCAGAGAAACCAATTTTAAGATGTGGCTGATTAAGAGAAAGATCAAACAGCACAGAAAACCCTCAGAGTATCACAATATGGACAAATAAGGAGAGAAACAGCAAAGAAGGGAGGGATCAGAGAGATAAGGACTCAAGGAAAATGTGGAGTTTGGTTGAAGTGAACTCTTCAGCATTTGCAACGTTCTCATTCTGAAATAACAAGGGGCTTTCTATATCAAGAAGATTCATAGATACTGTTTAAGAAATGCAGAAATTAGAAAGCTAGAGACAGTGAACTACAACGTTTCTCAACAATATTTGGTAGGAAAAGAGTAACTGCATTGAGAAAAAATAGTATGAAATGAGCAGAGTTCATCATGGCAGCAAACAGTATCAAACAAAAGCTTAATGTGCAAATCAGAAGCCACGGAACAAAGGGCCACCTCTCTCTCACAGGGACAAATCCATTCGAAAGGACACTGTTTCCTTCAGTTTGCGAAAGGTGCATTCATTATTTTATAAGGAAACTCTAGAATTTCAGGTAATCTTTATTTTTTTCTCATTTCTCTCCCAAGAAACATTGCATAATGACACTGTGATCAACAATGGACCACATATATGAGCGTGGATCCTAAGATTATAATGAAGCTTAAGAATTTCTATCACCTAGTATTTTCACTGTGCCTTTTCTACATTTTAGTACACAAGTACTTACCAACTGTGTGATAATTGCCTATGGTATTCAGTACAGCAATGTGACAGTTAAGCTTAACTGTCAATCTGACTGGATTATGTAAAGGTGATTGGATTATGGGGTACTATATCCATAGATGAATTAATTCACTGATGTTCATAGCTGAATATGCTGTTAGGAGGTGGATCACTTGAGGTGTGTCTTTGGAGGATATCTCTCCCACTGGTGCTGTTCGCCTATTATGCTTCCTATGAACTAAGTAGCTTTGCTTCCCCACACTCTATGTTTCTGCTTTGCAGCCAGAAACTATGGACTAAACACTCTGAAACCTTGAGCCCAAATACTGTAAATCTCTCCTCTTTTAAGTTGTAGGTATCAAGTATTCTACACCAGCATCAGGAAACTTGACTAATACAAGTAACATGCTGTACAGGTTTGGCACCTAGGAGAAACAAGATGTTCCTTATAGCCCAAGTGTGCAATAGGCTGTACCACTGAGGTGTGTAAATACACTATCACCTAACGAAATATTTCTCAGAATATATCCCCATCATTAAGCAACACATGACTGTGTGTATGTGAGGTGGAGAGCTAACAGGACTTTAAAGCAGGCTAAATCACTTGCTCACAGCCAAAGGATGGACAACTTACAGAGACAGATTTCAACCCACAGTCTGACTCTAGAATGCAGGTACATAACTGAGGCAGGAAGCTAACAGGACTCTGAGGTAGCTGCCTGATCAAAAACAAGCAAAATGTGTGGGAAACTGGGGCGAGACTCTATAAATATGAGATATGCATTTTGTCCAGCACTGCTCTGACTGTGGAATAGCCATCTCAGGTGTGTTTATGTTTCTTTCTTACAATAAACTTACATTTTATTTTATCCTAGAAACTGGCCCACACATAATTCCCATCTTATACTGGGTTAAGAATCCCTGCTAACCAGTGACACATGTGCATATATATATATATATATCCATCCCTAATCTATATAATAAATTTACCATCTAAATTAGGGTTTAACTTCAAGTCTTATAATCAGTAAAAACCAGAAACATTAATTGAACTTCATTTACAGTTCTAAATGTTTGATTGACTGATTGACTGATTGATTTTACCAATGAATTCTCCATTCAATGAGAATAAGTAAAGACTTGAAGAGTTTTCCTCAGAATCATGGTCCATTTCAATCTGGTCTGGGGCAGTGTTAAATTCTTTAGGTGGCAGCAGAAAAAATGGAGTGAAAGCACAAGGGATAAGAACTAGAGCCAAGCACCACCTCCTGGATTAGATGGCTGAGGATGTGTCTTCATTATGAATTTGACATCAAGCAAACCCTTACACATACTACGTATTTACAAGGCTCTGTGATTCAAAAACATGTATAATTCACTTCATTTCATAGTTATTGTACCATGAAGAAAAAAGAAGCTATGAATCTTGTGTGTGTGTGGTACTGGAGATTGGACCCAGGGCCTTCGCACTGAGCTATGTTCCCATCCCTTTTTCAACTGAGACAGGATCACTAAGTCAGTTAGTCATCCAGGCTGGGCTTGAACTTGTTATCTTCCTGCCTTAGTTTCCTGAACACTGGAATTACAGGTGTGTGCCACCATGCATGCCTGTCTTGAATCTAAATTCTTGAAATATATAAATTATAGAGAGATAAAATATAGCACCATGATTAAAAAACACAGACTGCCTTACAGAAATTATAGCTTGGCCACTTAGTAGACTCAGCTTGGGGTAAGTAATTTCATTTTTCTATGCTCAGTTTCCTCATCTGTAAAATGAAATCAAATGACTGTCCCCAGACTGTCGTAGTTGTCTACAATAAGTTTAAAACATGGCCCCCAATATTTTGATACTTCTGTCACTGAAGTGTGAAGTCTCTATCTCCTCTGCTAATACACACATTGCTTTGCTTGCCTAGTGGAATTTTTCAGGGTTGATGCTTTGTCAATTTCCTGGTTTCAGGTCTTAAGAAACTGACAACTTCCTCTTCCTGTATTTTGTGGCACTTGCTAGTGAAACCCAGTCACTGTGCTGAGCACGCCTCACCTGCCCTGTGGACAGAGACCAGCAGCAGGCACTAATTTGCCAACCAGTAACTAAGCAATTTAGAAACAGATCCTACTGCCCAACTTCAGGGAGCAAAGATGGGATGTCTCTGATGAACTTGGTCCAAATTGTTAATCCTTAAGCCAAATCAATAACTGGTGTTTTACGCCAGTAAGCTTCAGATAAATGTGTTAAACAGCAGTAGTAACCACAGTCTACCTCATCAAATCACTGGAAGGATTAAATACATTAATATGCAAAGCACTCAGAAGAGTGATTAAGAAAAGGTAAGGGCTATGAAAGTGTGTTAGTCATCATCATTACAGACTTGCCCTATCCAATAGAGTAGCCATTGGCCACATGTAGCTACTTAAACGTAAAATGAAGTTAGCAGAACCTACAATAAAAATTTTAGCTCCTCCGTTGCATTAACTACAAGTACCCAGCAGTCACACTTGGCTAACTGCTACCATCTGGACAAGTCAGATAAAGAACATGTCCAGCACCCCTGGAAGTTCTGCTCGGCTCTGTTAAGGATTTACAGGGAAGACAGGACAAGAAAATTATTGATTAGAAAATCTAAGTTTTGAAAATGGAAAAGGGGAACTATGAAAAAGGAGAGAGGGGAGGATCAGAAGGGGAAAAGGGATTAGATGATCAATACAGTATCTATATTTATTCACAAAATGAATGTAATTATTAAATATCACAAACATATGCTAATTTAAAGACTGTACTATGATCCACCTAAACATTTCAATGAATAATAACTTATAAATAACAAAGTAATTATTTACAAATAATGCCTAAAATACTTACTAACCTATATATGCTTACCTTTCCTTTAATTAATACTAATAAATTGATTTGAAACATTGTGTCTCTCTTTCTCCTTTACCCTCAGCTGAATCATGTCTGAATTATGAAAAAATTATCGAGTCCAAATTAATAGCTAATATTGTCTCAGCATTATTTTTAAGAGTCAAAAAACAGCAACACCTGCATGTCTGATAACAGGATAAAAAGAAAATACCTGTCGATATTGTATCTCATTTGTTGGGAAATATGCATTATTTAAAACTGTTCATGAAGATTCTATGGAGATATGGTATCTACACATGTAATGTGATTTAACTAGTAAACAACCAAAGTGTACAAAGGAACTATACAAAGATTAAAATATTAAGTGATTCTGTATAGTAGAATAAAACTTATCTTCATATTTTCTGTAAGTTTCTAAATTATTATGTAAGGCTTTTGTACCAAGGTTATAGATATCTAAAGATAGCACAGGGGTTGTTGGCCAAGCTCAAAATCTTGCTTCCAATTTCTGCAAGCTCTTGGACCCCAAATTAACATATCAGCAAGTGACATGTAAAGATGATGACCAAGTCTCTGCTTGACCAACACGGGGGGCATTGCTGCTGTCCATTGAGATGGAAAATATCTGGGCAAAGCAATTTTGTTTAATGTTCTGCATTGAATTGTATCTACCCCAATCAAATTGAAATTTTTAATACCCAGTAGTACAGGATGTAACAATATTTGAAGATAAGATCTTTACAAAGGCAACCTGATCAAAATGAGGTCATTGGGAAGATCCAAATCCCATTTGATTGATGTCCATATAAAACCTGGAGACAGATACGGACATAAGAAAAATGCCAGGTGAAGACAATGGCAGAGATCTGATGATGGTTCTACAGGCCAGGAAACAGAAAGATGAGCAGAAAACCACCATAAGCCAGGACGGACTCATGGAACAGAACCTCTCTCACAGCCATAGGAAGGAAGCAACCCTGCTGACACCTGCAGCAGTTTCCACAAGTGTGTGAGACAATACATTTAGGGTGTTTAAAGACACCCAATTTATGGAACTTTGCCAAAAAGCCCTAGCAGAATAACACATTTGGCATGGTGAGGACATCATGAGATCAGTTTTGAACAATGCTGTGGTTTGAATGTCCCTTCCAAAATTTATGTTGAAATTTAATGGCCATGGTAATAGTATTAAGAGGTGGGGCCTTTAGGAAATGATTTGGCCATGAGGACTCCACCCTTATAAATGGATTAATGTCATTATAATGGAAGTGATTAGTTGTCATGGGAGTAGGCCCCTGATCAAAGGACTACTGTGGCCTCCATCCTTTCTCTCTCTGTCACACATGCTCGCTTTCCCTTCCCCCATGTCATGATGCAGTATGAAGCCCTGCACAGATGCTCATGCCACACTTCTGGATTCCCAGCCTCCAGAATTATAAGCCAAACACATTTATATAGCTTATAAATTAGTCTGTGGTATTCTGTCATAGCAGCTCAAATGGACTAAGACACACACAGACGTACAAGTAAACAGGGGTAACATCCAGAGAAAATTTCACCCAGCAACTGGCTCTGCTCCATAGGGATCAAGTAAGAAAAGCCAGCAGTCTTACCCTTGGAACAGAGAAGTTTCCAGAAGCAGGGAGTGACCAGCTGGGTAAAGTGCTATATGAAAGAGCAACTGAATTAGGAAGAGAATGAAAAGTGGTGCCACTGCTATGTCAAATAGAGTGGAGGTTCCTTCAAAGAGTAAAGTAGAACTACTATGTGATCCAGCAATCCCATTTCTGGATATGTATCCAAAAGAACTGAAATTAGGATTTGGAAAAGATACCTACACTTTCATGTAGCATTATTCACAAAAGGTATAAAAACCTACACATACTATTGACAGATGAAGGGATAAAGCAATTAAGGTGCCTATATCCAACAGAAATATATGGATCTGCATATGCAATAACACAGATGAAATAAAATAAGTCAGTTATAGGAGGACAAATATCACATGACTTCACTTAGGTGGGGTATCTAAAATACAACACTTTCCCCAGTTATCTGAAGGGAACATGTTCTAAGACTCACAGTGGACCTCTGAAATCTCACATAGTACCAAAACCTGTTACATACTAAGCTTTTTCCTATATACACATACTTAAGAAAAAGTTGAATTTTTCAATTGGGCATAGTATGAGAATCAAAATAACTACAATAGAATGATTATAAAAATATATTGTGACAAAAGCTACAAAAATGTGCCTATATCTCCTACTCTGAACAACTAATGTGAATACAATAATATGCATTGTATTGATTATTGCTACTATCCAGAAATGTGGTCTTTCTCTTAAATATTACTGTACTTTCAACTTTTCATGTAAAAAAAAAAAGCACTTACAGCTTCTCTTTGGCTTATTTGAATTGCTACCTCACCATTCTTGCACTCTGACACCATTATTAAATAAAATAAGCATTACTTGAATACAAATACAGTGATATGGAAACAGTCTGATAATTGAGATGGCTACTAAGTGACTGACTAGCAGGTCAGTGTCATAATTGCATGGACACCACAGACAAAGGGAAGATTTGCATCTAAAGCCAGATGAAGCGGGACACAGCAGGACAGCCAAAGTTTTTATCACACTGCACAGAACAGTGCGCAAAATAAAAGTTATGAATATGTTATTTCAATAATTTTCCTTTTAATATTTTCAGACCACAGTTAGCCATGAGTAATTAAAATCACAGGGAGCCAAACCACAGAAAATCTAAACTCAGAGAAATAAAGAGTAGAGTGGTGCTTGCCAGGGAATGGGAGAGGAGGAAATTGATAGTTGCTATTCAAAGAGTATAAGGTTTCTGTTACACACACAAAAAAATAAACTTCTAGAGATCTGACAGCAGTGTATTGTGTACCTAAAAATTCACTGAGTAGTACTAATGTAAAAATTTCTTACAAAAAAAAGACAAAAAACAAAACCAAAAACCATTACATATATATGTGTGTGTGTGTGTGTATATATATATATATATATATATATGATAGATCAGATAATTATACTAATCTCTATTCATTGAAAAGAATGGTTTGTGCTTACATTGTTTGATCATTTTTTCATGTCTATATCTGGTAATCTGAGCAACTGCTTTGAAGATAACAACACGTAATATATTAACCATTGTTAATCTCCTGTTATCTTGTTTTATAATTCTGTATCATTATTTTGTTGTTGTTGTTGCTGATTTTTTTTCCTTAAAAAAAAAAAAACCTAAGAGGAATCTTTAGAAAGACTGGAGAAGAAAAGATACAAATCAGGTCACATACACTTTCCTAAGAATACATGCGGAAATTTCAGTTTCTAATTTAGGAAGCTACTTAGAGTTTTTAAACTTCTGTCTTGCTGGATTTTACTCCCTATTTCTCTGTACTTTCCTGGTATAAACATTCTTTAAAAACTCTAAAAATAAAAGAAAATAAGTTGGAAAAAAACAGAATAAAATGGGAAAGAAAAACAACCCCCAGAACAATGCCAGCCACAGCCCTTGGAGCTGAGTCCACCAGGAGACACACACTGGAGGACTCAGGCACACAGAGGACAAGTCTTTTATAAGAGAAGTGCAGCCTTTTATAGGAGAGTGAAACAGTGGGGTGGGGCCAGGGCAGGCTCCCCAGAGCCCCAGGGGAGGCCCTGGATACAGTCCTTTCCAAAGAATTGGACAGCAAGGCAGAAGCTAGACTCTCTGGGTTGAAAAATGGAGACAGTGATCTCAGTTCCCAGAAGTTTTCTAGAAGCACAAAACGAGCCAAGATGGATAGTAACTCATGTTCAAGGTTAAAGGAAGAAACTTTTCTTTGAAGTTTTGTTTTATTTATTATATTATGCTGTTGCTGTACCAGAACACCTGAGACTACATAGTTTGTAAGGAAAAAAGGTTTATTTTGGCTCACAGTTCTTGGAGACAGAGAAATCCAAGAGCATGGTGCTGATGAAGGTCTTGTGTTGCTTCAACTGACAGCAAAAAAGCAGAAGGGCAAGTGGGTACACACAAAGGAGCAAACATGAATGTAGCATCGCTTTATCACAACGTGTTCTAACAATAACTAAGGTGGTAGCAATAGCTAATCCACTCTCACAAGAGCCAGAATGCACACAAGAGAAGACTATAGTCCTTCAAGATGGCTCCAACTCCATGAACCAAACACTTGCCATCATCTCCCACCTCCCAACATGACTCAGTTGAGATCTCACTGCCTAACACATGAACTTCTGGAAGACACACTCAAACCACAGCAGTGTTTAGTAATGTGTCAAATAAAGGAGTAAAAGGAGCTCGGAGTATAGCTCAGCAGTAGACTTGCACAACATACGCAGTGCCCTGGGTTCAAGCCTCAGCACTGAAAATAGTGAAAGTGAGACACTGAAAAGGAATACAGAATAAAAACCTTGACACAATGATTTCCATATGAAGGAGACATATTAAGCCTATGAATCAGAAAAGTCACTTCTTCCTAAGGCTGTCCTTTACAGCAAGTAGAAGGAAGCTGAGGAAAGAGGTCGCTAATATCCTCTAATTTCTATTGCATCAGAAGTGACTGAGAACCACGAGGCTGGGGTAGAAGAGGGGGCTGGAGGAGCGAGCAGGCTTGGCAAAGAGACTGAAGGAAAGGGAAGAGCCTGTGAAGAGACTGCACATTGCTCTCAGCATGCTGCTGAGATGCACGTCCCACACCTCCAATTGTACTGACATGCTGGGGGAGTGTAATGCAGCCTGCAAAGCCCAGGAGAGTAAAGGACAAGCAATAGAGTCAGGGTGGAAAGTCAGCAGGGATAACATAAGGAAGTTAACAGTTTAGACTGACAAGAGTCCAGAAGTGCTTGAAGTCTGACACCATTACACCACTACTACTACTAAAAAGAACTACTATCACAATCATAGGGCACTTATGAGGCAGCAGTATGATAAGCATTTAATATTTATGATAAAGCTATAAAATGCTCACCAGTGTTATCCCTATGTTACAGATGGGGAAATGGAGGCATAGAAAGGTTAGCCAAGGCTTCCAAGGTCACATGGCTACCAAGTGGTGGCACCTGGTTTCAAACCAAATGGATCCCACTTGCTTATTACACTTAGTGTCTACATAAGTAAGGTTTACAAGAGTGCCCTATTCAACTATCGATCCCTGTTAAAAGAATATTGAAATTGCTTTTCTCAACATCTCATCATTTAGCCACTTTTCTATTGAAATGCTAAATGCTGGTTGTTCTCTTGTATTTCACAACTCATTTTAGATGATGGGCTCCCCAAACTTCAAAATCATGGGTTCTAAACAGCCCAGCGAGAAACTTGATATGTTTAGAAATACTTCTAAGCAGCCCAGTGAGAAACTTGATATGTTTAGAAATACTGTATATTCCCTATCAGACAGACTCCAAAGCAGTTTATGAACAATAGTACATGTGTCCTCAATCATCAATCCCAACTCCCAAATCACAATTCACCCTACAAATGTCATACCCTGGGTCCCCACAGCCTAGATACCTCTCCAAGAACAAACTCAACACCTCAGTGTGAGAATCATCAGCACAAAGCAAGAGCCACTCAGACAACTGTCAGCTCAGACTGATAAGCAAGATTCCTTCCACAGCATTGAATGACATCCAACAGAAGCCAGTGGCTGTCAAAATTCTTGGGGATTTGGTTAATTCACCACATTCTTAGCACTTCCTATGTATATATGTGCTTTGCTAAGATCCTGCTGAGAAAATTTCAAATGGAGACTAAGGTTAAAAAAAAAAAAGATGAAAGACAGCAGGGAAGTAAGGAAGAGGTATGAGAGATGGCTGGAAGTCAATCTAAAAAAAGCCAAAAGCAATTTTCTAGCTTGTTTCCAAGAAATACTTATATTTCCAATTCACCCCTTATTCAGTGGGGCTGAGATGGGGTGGCATAGAAATGGCACTCCTCTAGCCCAGTGGGCATACATGAGGGTTGCCAACCATGAAGACAACAGCAGTCACCAGAGACTTCATTTGAGGAGGCCCGTGGAACCTGTCCCAAGCGGCTTTGTGTCAACCAAGGCCAAGAGCACCCTCGCAGCTCTGAGAGTAATTCTGCTCCTCTTATCAGGAAAGGGTGTGCATTCTCAGCAGCTAGGGTTTCCCAGCAGAGACCCAACAGACGTGATGGGAAGGAGACAACCCATGCCAAGCTTGGTTGAAAAACAGCTTTGAAAACACTTCTACACACACACTTTTAAAAAGCTAACATTTAAATCACAGTATCCATGAACAGTTTACTCCTGGTCTAGATTTCTGACTGAGATGGCTAGACATGCATTTCTCTAAAGGGTTTTTCTTCATCCACCTTTGCCACCAACTACTTCTGTGACACTGAACATGCCACCCTCTGGGTGACTCATCTAAAAACCTACAAACAAGAGCTACATCCTTTACAGTTCTCATAACTCCTGAATCTTTTGTAGCCCTGTGCAGAGATTACTCTGCCTTCATGCTACTGAACATAAAAACACAAGCCCATCCTCCACCAACTCTTTTACAACTAATTTCACAGCAAAATAAAAACTGACAAACTCATCTGGTAGCAAAACTTGTACTGTCCTGATATATAGAGATCTGCAATCTCGATTCCACTTGGCTTGCTGCATAGACATTAGGAGATTTAAGTAGACTTCAGGGGTAGGAAAGAGTTATACAACTTAGAGTTTAGATCATGGATCTCAAGGGTTTCTAGTTGTCGCATCACGGTAAGGCAGGCACTATGATTTCAGAGAAGCAGAAAAGAAGGCTCAGGGAAGGGATGGCACCTGCCCAGGGTCATGTGGTTAAACACTGGGAAGAACCTAGACAGAGCCGAGGCAGACCTGCTTCAGGGCTGCATTGGTAACGAGTGCAGAGATTGCCTCTCCAGCCTACCTCGGTGGTGCTAGGACTTCCTGGCTAGTGCAAAACAACCACCTTTAAGTTTAAATCAATTACACACTAATAAAACCAGAAGAAATAAAGAAGCAAAGAAGCAAAGAATATTCTGCATTACAAACCCTCCAAAGTTATTTTTCTGTGGCTCTGGAAATAACTAAAGTCACAACCTCTAAAACTGCCTCACAAGGGTCAGTTATGGGGACATATCCTTCCCCAAACTCAAGAAGCTTAAAATGGATGGGGAGAACAAATGAGCTTATATGGGGATGGAAGGACAATGTGAGTCAGTGTATAAATAAGCGCTAAACTTTGTAGTGAAACTTTAACTGCACCAGCCTCCAATGAATTCCCAGACAAACAGTTACTGCAGCTCCACCCTCCCTTCCAATGCAGCTGTGACAGGGTGGGGGGCAGGGTGAGACCCCAGAGAGTATCTAACAGCAAAGACCATCCACCAGAAAACAAAGAAACCATCCCAACTGCACGCACACCATCTCACCGCTCTTTATTTTGTCCAAATTCTCAAAATACTGCCATGACACATAAGTACTGAAATCTGATTTAGGACAACAAAAACCACTTTAGAAACAGACGGAAGTACACAGTTTCCCAGTAAAATTTGCAGAAACCAGGAATCCCAGTGTCAGAACTCCCAATGTACAGCGTCACTTGGCCATGGGGACACTTGAGAAATTATCATTATTAAGGACAATTACATTTTTAAGTGGAAAAATGCACTTCTATTTCCAACCCCATTATGCAAAAGGAATTGTCTGGGATGCACCTTCACCCTAAACTGGGATTTACTTGTGGAAATACATAGGGGCTAAGGAAAGAAGTAACGAGGACCATCCAGGAAGAAACAGTACTGAATATTAAACCTCAAAGGAAAAAACTGAATTTTGCTGGACACAAAAGGAACAAACATTCCTGACAGGCAGGAGGCTGGGGAACAAAGGAAAATCATCCTGAACCTCCAGCTGCTCCCAGAACAAAGGACTCAAACAAAAGTGATGTCAATATACAGAAACTTTTAAAAAGATGAAATGTAAATATTTACCATCCTGAATTGCAACTTAAAGGGGGAAATTTTACTTTATAGAGTCACGGAAAGTCCCTACCACTTCCCACTCAATCTGGGATTTATCAGTGAAGTTGAATTTTGTCTTGTTTTGTTTTGGTTTGGTTTTTTGTTTTGTTTTGCTTTGTTTTTTTGGACAAGGGATGTGCCGTGGATTGAACCTAAAATCTCCCTCATGCTGGGAAAGTGCTCTACCCCTAAACTACATCCCTAGCCCCTTTTTTATTTTTTTATTTTGATAAAAGATCTTACTAAGTTTCCCAGGCTGGCCTCAAACTTTCAGTGTTCTTACCTCGCCTCCCAAGTAGCTGTGATACAGGTGTGCACCACTGCACCTGACTTGGAAGTTATTTCTTAAGGCCAGGAACTCCCTGACTGAATGTGGATCCCTGATGGGCACCAAGGGCTGAACACATAATAGCTACAGACCAACCCACCCCAAGCTGCTCCCAGGGGAGGGAGAGGCAAGGAGTGCAACTTCTGCTTCTGGAATCTTCCTGCTGCCTCAAACAATGGTTTGCATTCAGGGGACAACAGAAAGCTCATCTGACCAGGCCTGACCCAGACTGGGAGAAGGTCAACTCATCAGCTTTGCTCTGGGACACAGGCCAGGAAGCCACAACCACATTTCTGAGGAAAAGAAAGATGAGGGGTCCCAGGCACACTCCAAGGGGCAGGGGGCAGAAATGGAGTCCTCGAAGGGCTGCAAGGAAGGACAAGGCCCGAAGAGCTACAGGGCCTGGAAATCCCTCTGGCATTTCTTTTCCTGCTCCTCTTCCCCTCCTTCCTTCCTCTGTCCCTCCTCCTTTTGCTATCTTCAGTGTGATCAGCTCCAAGATTTTTATAGCTTTAGTGGCCCTGGCTGACTCTTTCAAAGGGGCTGGGTGGCTAGAGAACAGGCATGGAGACTTTTACTAAAGATCCATCTGTACCATTCCAATGGTAAACTATACTCATTCAAGGAACAAATGGGATTCTTAAACATCACTTGTTTGAAGTTACCTTAATGGAACTTCAGAAACCTAATATTTGCTTTGGGTTATTTGGAAAGGGAATGCTTTATCAAGACTGGGTTTCTACTTTAAAGTCACTGAAACAGCAGCACTGATAGGGTTTGCGATGTCTGACAATGTCCTAGATGTTTGCGTTCAACAACCAAGGGACGACCACAGTTCTTTCTATCCCTTACATCTTATCCAGATTACTTAGGGCAGGTAGCACTCACATACTTAATCCCAGTGCCCTTGATCCTAGCACTGCACCATGAATCAAACCCAGCATAACACACACTAGATCCAGCCACCTCTGAAAAAGTCCCATCTATGACCACATGAGGCTTTGGAGGGACGTCTAGACATAAGCCACAAAACCTTAGGTTTTACTGAGAGCTCACCTGCAGCCCAGGTTTATCCATGCCCATCCCAGTGCCCTAAAATGCCAGAAGCCTGCCTTCCTCCAAATGGCCCTGTCATGTATGGCTAACAATGAACTCCACATGTGTCTTCTTTTAATGTAAAAATCATATGCATGAAAAATTATTGAAGTTAGCTACAATCAGATGTAATATGTACTGACTTAATTTTTGAAAAATCTCATTAGCACAAAATTTCCCAATATTAATTTTAACTGCAAAAATGCCAATCATCACTCAGTCTAAAATACATTTCATACTTTCATAACTGTCATGAAGACAACAGTGAAAGACACTTTATCTACTGAAAGGCATCTCATTCACTTATGTGCATGTTCACATTATTGCTCACAAGCCACTGCACTTGGAAGTTATGATAGTTGCCACAAATGTAATTTGTACGAGCAGTATTTTAAATCTTTTAGGGAGGAAAGAAGAAAGGAAGGAAGGGAGGAAGGGAAGGAGTGAAGAAAAGAAGAGGCCAGCAAGAAGAAGGGAGGGAAGGAGGAGGGAGGGAGGGAAAAGACGAAGAAAATTTTCAGTCATACACATTAAAGACACATTGTATAAGATATAAAGGTCCCTGTCCAAATAACATGATGCTTTTCAATGTGCTGTCACATTCAGTTTATTTCAGACCCCTAGTCCCAAGGATGTCTGATGACATCCTCATGTTGTAAAGAAACCAGAGGCCTAACGGGACATTAGTGCACTGGGTAGAGACAGAGAAATGACTCCTGCAGAAAAACTAAAACTCAGTCTTACTGTCATCTCTCCAGCCACTATCCAAGAGCACACCACTCAGCAATACTGCGGTCACCATCAGCAAACACAAATGGGACATGGAACTAAAAGGAAAACTTTGACTCAAATCCAGTATCTCCGTGTCCCTAAGCAGAGGGAAGGGTGTCCTATCCTGGCACCCCTAACCCCTATCACCAAGGGCACTGTAGACACCCATAACATGGTACCTGTGGGAGCAGAGCGAGGACTCCTGGGTCATCGATGGAGCGTCCACTGTCACTCTAACTTGGTAAGTGGGTTTTGCTAAGCTCCTACTTGGGTAAGAGAATGTCCAGTGAATTTACACCCAACCTGCCAAATATCAACCATTCTCCAAAACACAAATGAGGAGTCTCCTTGGGAGCTGGACATGTGACACAGCCCACAGCCTCACACACCTGTTGGGTTGGCCCCTTCAGCACGATGGCAGTGCCGTACAGCAGTGTGCTCCTGTGCACTGCAAACCTACAGAACGCTCCAGTTTGCAAAGACTCGAAAGAAGGCTACAAATAGCAGCACATTCCTAAACCCAGCTTTGGGAATCAGCCCTCAGCTCAGTTTTCACAGGACTCCATCTCATTTCGATCTGCCAGATACCTAAGGGGACACTAAATCCAACCGTAAGTAACCTCAACGAAGGCCACTGCCCACTTTCCAGAGATCTGCGATTTACAACAGATCTGTTCATGGACATTCCTTGTAAGAGGCCAAGCAAGGACTCAGTTACAAATTATTTAAACTATGGGAGAAAGGCTAAGAAGCAAGTGCCAGAACAAAGCCATCAAACAGGAAGCAGGAGACAGGCCCAGATGGCCAATTCCAGCAGGAGCAGAAGCAGCCAGGCCAGCCAGTGTTCCTTCAGGAATGAGCATATCCCCAGGAACTCAGAGTGAGCGAGTGCAGAGGACCAAGCCCTGGGGGGCCCTGGAGGGCTTGGGAAATGAGCCAAACCATTTCCAGCAGCCCAGGCAACCACGTGGGGAAGCAAGGAAGGGGCTGAGCTGAGCTGAGTAGTGGGCGCTGAGAAGAGCCTCAGAAGGGACACTGGGTCCAGGGTCTGCCCCACCCCACCAGGCAGAGGGACAGGGAGATAGTGATGGATCCCCACGCAGTGTTGAGGGGTTTTAACATCCATATTCCAGGCCTCTGAAATGCTCAACTACTTTACTGTCCACTATCAAAAGCAACTAAATTTTACTGAATGCTTTCTGCTCCAAGCCCCAGTCCAGAACTAGGGATTGAACTCAGGACTTTCACACCGATTTACATCCTCAGCCCTTTTCTTAAAAAGTTTGTTTGCTTGTTTGTTTTGAGAAAGGGTCTCATTACATTACTAAATTGCCCAGACTGGGCTCAAATTTGCAATCCTTCTGCCTCAGTCTCCCACAATGCAAGGATGACAAGCCTGCCTGCCACACCCAGCTCACTGTTTTTTTAAATCTCCACCATTCTGAATAGGGCTTATTATTAAACCCCTCTTAGAAATGGAGACAATAAAGAACAATCGCTCGTGTGACTGGGGATTGGCTGGGAACTGAGGTCTGCTGCAGGCAGGGCCCAGACTCGGAGCCAAGGCTGCTTCCTAAAAAAGAAAAGAAGCTGCCAGCTTTTTCTTGACTGCACTGTGTTCAACCTGCATCCTAAATGTGCAACCCCAGGCAGGCTGATGAGATTCTCTGTGCCTCTGTTTCCCTATCTATTAAGTGAACTATTGCTGAGTATTAAATGAGATTAATTTGGGTTCATCCACGTGCTCAGTAGAGAGTAAATGCTCAGTGATTGGTTATCTAGGGTTGCTGAGATGATTACTATTACCAGTGGCAATTATTATTATCAATGTAACACAGCTGCTGTCCACATAAAGCTTTCAGCTCAGCTGGGGAGCCAGGCCAAATACACAGAAAGAGACCATGGGCCACAGGAGCTGGACAGGAGGAGGTGACACAGAACCCCTAAATCCGCAAGCTAAGGGCACTTGCAGGCAGAACCAGAAGCTCAGTGGTGAGCCCCACCCCCTAACATTCCCACAACCAGCCCAAAGCTTCACTTCCTTCCAGGAACAGGAAGTCAATAATGAATAAGCAGAAAACTATAGAAGTCCTATATGGAGGGTTTTCCAATGAGTCACAGGTTAAACCAGGCAGTTTTCTGGCAAGACAGACACGTGATCTGGCTTCTGAGAATCTAAGAACTGGGAAGTGAAGGTGAATAACCGGGGAGCTTCAAGGTCCTGTCGTTACTAAAGCCTCCTGTGTGAAATCCCCGTGACTGCTCTGGAGACAATACAAAGGACAAGAGGGAAAAGGAGAGGAAGTAAACCGCACATCAGGAAGGATGAACATGGAAAAGATTAAAGAGGAGCACTAAAGAAATCCCTAGACACAGAGAAGCTGATTGTAAGGTGGAGAAATGAATGTGAAGGTCATGAGCACAAAACTGAAACAATTCTGAAAACCAGCAGTAATAATCTAGACACAGAAAAAATATTATAGCCGGGCGCAGTGGCGCATGCCTTTAATCCCAGCACTCGGAGGCTGAGGTAGGAGGAGCCTTGTGACTTTCAGGCCGGCTTGGGCTACAGCACGCGCGCAAGGCTGGCCTGAGCTACAAAGTGCAACCCTGCCTCAAAAAACCAGGGCTGGGAGTTTGGCTCAGTAGCCTACGTGCCTGCCTAGCAGACACTAGATTGTAAGTTCAATCCTTGGTGCCACAAAAAAAAAAAAAAAAAAAAAAAAATTATGAGTAACAGTCACACACTGATGCATATTTGTGCAGTTACCATTCCAAGTACTTTTATAGATAGTAATTCATTTAACCTTTAGAGTAGGTACTATTGTAACCAGCTGCCTCAAGCCCTGGGGTCCTTGTTTTGGGGCAACTAAGACTGAAGCCAACAAAACCACAAGCAGCAAGCAGTAGGGAATGGCCAAATGTGTATCTATTAGAAGGAATAAAAGGGAAAGCTCTCTGCTAGTTGGGGAGGGGTTCCATGAGGCAGACACCGTAGATGTTTAAGTCCTTTGGCCTTTTTTGCAATTTTTGGGTTCAGTGAAGGTGGCAAAGCAGGGATGTTCTTGGTTGCAGCTGGACTCTCGATGTCCACAATGCAAGCTGCTTCATTTGCATTTCACTTCCTCCAGGTGTCTCCCATTTATTTAGGGACCTGTTTTTTGACTCTTGCATTCCTTCAGGCCCTGATGGTCAGTTTGCTTAGGTTAATTATCCCATGCATCTGGTATGTTAACACACTTAAGCCCCGAACTTTAGTTTACTTTAGATTAACTATTCAGGACTAGTACCCTATCTGCCTAACTTCCCATTATCTCCTTGCTTCACTATTATTTTCAATCCCATCTTACACACGTAAAAACTATGCACAGAGAGATCAAGTAACTTACCCCAGGCACACAGCAAGTAGCAAAGGTGAGACTGTTATCCAGGCAGCTGGCTCCAGAAATTCAGAGCCCCAGAGCCCCATTCCTGATTGCCTCAACCACTAAAAACCCATGGAATCCAATTATTCATGGGTCACCTATAATATAGGGAATATGGTGTTCGTGTACTTGGGAAACAGACTCAACGGGGACAATCTACAGACAATCATTACACAACTAATGCAATAATAAATCTTCAGTGACAGAATGGCGGGGACAAGCTACAATCATTACATAACTAATCCAACAATAAACCTTCAGTGACAGAATGGTTTTTCCTAGCAAACTATCTAATGGGAAAAGAGAATACATTTAAAATTCACATCTTTTCCAAGAAAATGTATCTATTTTTCATAAAAAGCAAAAAAAAAAAAAACATAATTATTTTTACTAAAAAATCCTGCTATCATTTTTAAGAAGCAAAATTTAAATGCCTAATGTGCATGTAACTTGGTTGAAACTGCTGATTACTTCTCAGAAATACTTATTCCCTTTGATTCTTAAAATAAAAACAATTTAAAAGAGATTTATCATATCCCACTTTGTCCAAAATAGTCTCAACTGCTATGAAAAAATGTTAAGCAAAAAAAACACATGCAAAGCAAGATTCAGTGATATTATGATCCCAGTTTTTATAAAGCAAACAGAAAAATACCAAACATTTACAGTGGTTATCTTTAATCCATTTATTTAGGGACCTATTTTTTGACTCTTACATTCCTTTAGGCCCTAATGGTCAGTATGCTTAAGTTAATTATCCTGCCCATCTGGTATGTTAACTCACTTAAGCCTCAACCTTAAAATTACTTTTATTTTATTTTCAGTGTGCTTTGTATTTTCACATTTCCCTTATTTTAATTAAACACAGAACAATCACAAAAATATTTTCTGAAAGCAGAGGGTGATCTATACATAGAAAAAAGCAGCCTATTAGACGATACCTTCCCAGTAGAGCCAGTATTTATCTTTGGTGGGTGGCACTTGGAAGTTATCTTTCTACTTTTCCACTTTTAAAATTTTCAAAAATATCTTAGTATTTATCAGTACAGTTGGGATTTGATTACAGATAACAAAGTCAATAAAGATTTTTGTTACTATTAGGTTAAGAAACTGTCATTCCCATGGGTCAAAACTACTTAAATAACTTCAATATTACACAATTCACTCTAACAGTAACAGTAATGCTGTAGAGATAAACCAGAATATAGTACTGGAAATCTCTTTCTAAGGGAAATGCCTAAAACTACAATCCAAAATATTAACATACTAGACATTTCTACTCACTGGAGGCAGAGACAATGCTATCAAACCTTTGGTCTATACCACAGGAAACAAGAGTCAAAGAAAACCATATAATGTTATGGCTTTCACTTTATTATACTGTAAAACAAGATAAACACACAAGACAGTAAGGCACTAGCCTGATCATTTTTATTCTACTGATTTTTTAAATGCTTTGAGCTTCTTTCTAAATAGAAAACAAGTGTAATTTCAGAGATTACTTCCGGCACAACGTTTCAAAAATTCTGAGTTAGTTTTTCCTAATCAGAAAAACTTGATGGCTTGATTTCTATAACACCCACTTCTTCACCACCAACTGGGTGTCCCACAGTTCAATTCGATTCGGACACTAACTGCCTAGAGTTCAGTGTTGACACATTGGTAAAGAGCCCTGTCACCCAGGATGATCCCCCACTTCAGACACCCACCTCAAACATGGTCTCCGGACAACCCACCTGACACAAATTTTGGGGCTTTCTATGATCCCCTCACACACCTTCAGTAATTACTAGAATGACTCAGAATTCAGGAATACACTATATTTATGACCACAGATTTATTATAAAGGATACAACTCTGTAACAGCCAAATGGAAGAGATGTACAGGGCAAAAGATGAAGGGCAAAGTGTGGAGGGAGAAGGACATTCCTTCTGGACACACCACCTCCCAGCACATCCTGTGGTGATGACCCAGAAGATCCCGCAGCCTCTGAGTTTCAGAGTTTTCATGACGCTCTGTCGCATAGGTAAGATTGACTAAGCCGCTGACCGCTGGCGTCTGAACCCAGCCTCCTCCAGATCAGAGGCCGGGGTGAAGCTCCCACCCTGCAGTCACCTAGTTGGTTCCTAGGCAACCAGTCCCATTCCAGAGCTATCCAGGAGCCCCACCAAGAGTCACCTCACTGGCATAAACTTAAGTACAGCCTAAATAGGGCTGTTATAAATAACAAGTGACGCTCCCACTATGTAATAAACCCTCAGGATTTTAGGAGTTCTGTGCCAGAAACCAAGGACAGAGACAAAATACATACATTTTTATTATACCACACTGACTCAAAGTCAAGAGTCTTTCCTTATTATTTTAAGGTACAGCACTGAACTAGCATAAAAAGGTCAACTATTCTATCACATGGGTCAAGAAAAGAATTTTCTTTCCTCTCTCAAGTCTCCTCCCATTCCTACCCATCCTGAGAAACCAGGTCCACAGTCTGTGTAACTACTATTACTATTTTCATAATACGGAAGAACCGAGGTACATGACTTTCACAGTGATTATTTTTCTTTGCCCAGAAGATATTTGACCACGTTCTAAGACACTGAGAGACTGAGAAATTGACTCCCAGAAGGTAACAGAAATGGAGCCTAGAACCAAGCAGGGATTCATAAATCATTCCCAGGCTCATCTTTGTGTTTTATTTACAAATATTGATCACCCTAACACTGACAGCTCTCTAGCTCCAGAAGGAGAAGAAAACAATGTGGACTCAACCAACAAGAGGACTAAAAAATGAAAATGTCCTGTAGTCTTCTAAAATAAATGCTTAGAGCAGGGTACACACCTATAACCCCAGCACTGCGGGAGGCTGAGGCAGAAGGATCAGGAGTTTGAACTCAAGCTAGGCAACTTACTTAGCAAAGGCCTGTCTCTAAATAAAAAATTAAATGGAAAAAAAAAGAAAAGAAAAGAAAGAAAGGCTGCAGATGCAGTGCAAAGACTCTGGGTTTAATCACCAACACAGAAAGAAAGAAAAAGAAAGAAAGAGGAAGAGAGAGATCAAGCAAGCAGGAAAGAAAGAAAGAAAATGCTTAACAGTCCAGAACCCAGTAGTCACACTGATTTGTGCAATTTTGAAGGATTCACTCCAACTGAAGACAAATACATAATTAGCTTTTACCATTAATGAACATTTCTTAGCTTTCATACCATTAATAAGACCATACAGACTGCACTCATTTCCTGGCGCTCCTTAAACTGAAAACAACTGTTTCTATGTATCTTTGAATTGCATGAAACTTATTATATTGAATTGGTCATATTTGTGTTACTTACAAAGGACTATATTATTCATTTATTCTCCAGCAATGTATACAGAACAAAACAAGTATTATTTGCTTGTTTTCTTCTCTTTCTTTCTCTTTTTCTCTCTCTAACCCTCTCTCCCTCTCTCCCTCTCCCTCGCTCTCTGACTACATGGGGCCCTGTGGGAAACTCAGGTCCTGTTTTGCTCAGCGCCTGGAGCTCCAGGCACAGGACAGTGCCTGAGGGCCTCTTCTGGTCCTCTGTCCTCCCATCCATAACCCATCCTCAGTTTACATTGCCTGCACAACAAAGTGAAGAATGCCAGGTGCTCCACGGCTGAGTCTCCGCGTCCCCTATGGAGTCTTCTCTCACACAGCTCTCACTAAGGAACTCCTGTCCCCACCTCATCTGCACTGACTTTCCTGTTCCCATCTCTGTGCAGGATAGAAACTAAATTTGTTTTTCATCTGACACACCTGACACAATGCCTCGCCTAACCTCAAGGAAAACTTCATTTTTAAATTAACTGTGCACTGTAGGTAAGAAATATCTACAAGTTTTGCCTGTAAGACTAATGAAAGATACTGACTTGGCAAATAGGCATGTGAAATTTCCCCCTCAAAACCAGTTTCCTGGCTCTATCACCCAGCTTTCAGCACTGGCCAAGTCCTGTGTTGTGCTATGGTTGTTTTGTGTGTCCTTAAAAGAGGGGAAGGGAAGGGAAAGAACTGAGGAAGCAATAAAAGCATTGAGGCCACACAAGCATATAGCACAAACTTGCAAAGAAAAGTGAAGGAATGCTGCTTAGTAGCCATCTGCCACCTTGCCAATGCCAGGAAATTCCAGCCTGCCACTTTTTAAATGTGGATAATTCACATGATTGTGTTAGGGACTTGTAGCTAAGAGGCCCATGAGAGACTGAAATTTAGTGTTCCCAAGTTACATTGTAAGTCAGAGCACCTAATGAATTCTTTAAGTTTCTGCCCTTTACAGGAATGTCAGAAAACCACATTATGTTTGTGTATACATATAGGTGAAGGAGGCTTGGCATGTTACCGGTACTGAAAGAAATTTTTTGTTGGTTTGTTTGCTTTTAGCTCTACCTATCATGTAACATGTTATATACAGGTCCTTTATAAATCTTTAACCACTCAGATAAACTTACCTGGTTAAGAAGGTCAGTGGCAAAATTGTCTAATTTCTGTTTTTAGGAAATGAAAGCCATTTATCCTTCCTATCTCTACTATGCCAAAATTTTAACAGACCCTAAATCTAATGGCATATAAATTAATCACCCCTTTAAATATTTACTCTAAAAGCAAATGGATGATTCCTGATGAATTTGTAAGATAACCGCCCAATTCCCACTAAAAACAATAATCCATGTTCAATTCATTAAGGTACCTTGATTTGCTTTTTAAGAAGATGAAACTACAATGAAAAAGTGAAACAAAGCAAACCTAAGACTTTCCTTCTACTAGTGACACAGAGCACAGATTTGAGACCAATATCCATCTAGCTTTGGCTTGCCCACTATGAAATGAGCAAGAAATCTCACTTCTGTTCATCTTTGCTCTTCTTGTCTCAGTTTCCTCACTTGTAAAAAAAAAAAAAAAAAAAAAAAAAACCAGAGAATACAGCCATTTACTCCTCATGGTGGTTGCAGAAATCGAATTTGAGCAAGCAACCAAATACTGGAGCATAATTCATATACTCAGCTGCCTCAAGGTATCCTTGTTACACAAACACATACAGTGAAAACACATGCAGGTAGTTAAGGATTAAACAACACAGAACAGATGCAGCATGTATTCACAGACCCAATGTGTGCACACACAGGAGGCGACGGTCTGTAGGAATACAACAGAAGTATTTCCAGCACATGTCACCTTGGCCCTCAGCTTGCAGTATAAGCAAAGGACAGGCTATGGACAGACCAAGAAGTTGAGAGGGAATTCTGGCTACAGAGGACAAAACCCACTTCCTTCTTCCACCTCTTCTCCCAGCTCTCCTGCTCACATTTGATACTTGGCCAGCATCACCGGGAAATCCGAGGGAAAAGCAAATTCTGCAGTGCATCCCAGACCTCCAGCCTCAGCCTTTCTGGGGCAGGGCCTGTAACCTGTGCCTCGGCTGCCGGCCCTCCAGCAGGGCTCCTGCATGCTCAGGTTTCGCAACCACTGCTGCAGCTTTGCTCGCTTATTCCTTCTGCATTTTTCTACTGCCAATAACACGGACTGGGTAACTTTTAAAGAAAAAAAGAGGTTTACTTAGCTCATGGTTCGGGAGGTTCAAGGTCCCCATCTGGTGATGGTCTTCTTGAGTCCCAAGAAGGCACAGGGCATCGCATGCCAAAAGAAGGAGCACATGAATGCACAAGTATACATGAGTTCACGTGTGTGTGTGTGTGTGTGTGTGTGTGTGTCCATCCTCATGTTTCTCTTCCTCTTTGCATGAAGCCATCAGTATTTAATCATAAAGGCTCCACCCTGATGGCCTTATATGATCCTAATCTCTTCCCAAAAGCCATACCTCTAAATACCATAGTCAGATGAAGCTTCCACCCCCTCAATACCCACAATAGAGGTTAAATTTCAACACATGCGCCCCTGGGGACACACTCAAACCATATCCAAACCATGCTCCCTCCTCTCTCCCATGACAACTAGTTCTTTGCACCTGTCTAACCTACTATAGCTCTGCATGTGTAAATTTAAACTGATTATCTTCAGAAAGCTTACCCAACCTGTACTAGATTCTTGTTTTTCTCCCCACGTCCCATCATCAGCCTGGGTTAGGTATTCTGGCCATGTGCCGTACATACTTACTGAGGTGCTAGTGACACTCTATCATTAAAGTGTGGTTACAGTTTGAATGTGTCTCCCAAAGCCTATGAGTTGGAAACTCAATCCCCAAATTCAAATGTCACTGGTGTGGGGGGGTGTTCTTTCAGAGCAGATAGCTGGGATTAGATGACATCGTAAGGGTAAGGCAACTATGATGACATTAGTGGCTTTATAAGAAGAGGAAGAGAAAATGGAGCTGTGGAGGGGATGTAGCTCAGTGTTAAAGCACCTGGCCCACACACGTGAGCCGATGGTTGGATCTCCAGCACAACACACAGAAAAAGCAGTAAGAAACCTCAGCTGGGACACAAGATATCTCCGCCATGTGATATCCTATGCCATGTCACAATGCATTAAGAAGGTCCTCACCAGATGTCACATAGCTGCCAGCACCATCCTCTTGGACTTGCCAGTCTCTGGAACCATGAATAAATATACTTCTATTATTTCTAAATTACTCCATCTAGAGTATTTTATTACAGCAACAGAAAATGAACTAAGGTACCTGTGAAACAAATGGTTCAGAATGTGATAAACTACTTTGGTATTAGGAATAGGAAATACACATAATTCATAGATACATTTGAAGCTCTGGTTGTGAAAACAGAATTCGATTTAGTTTATCTCTAAAAAAGAGCTTCATGAGTGGATCTGAGTTTTAAAAACCTCTGCACTGAGAAAGTTCACTACAACTTCTTCTCAATATCCTCAATAAGGCAGCACTTGCTTAGTTGTTATAACAATTCTCTTTTTTTCCTCTGTGGGAAGATTCTTTTGCCTTCAGAACAATAAGGCCATGAAGAACCTCTTGCCTTCAGGGGGAAAGGATGGAGCTTACAGCTAAGATTTGAGGGTGAATACTGGAAAGAATAACTAACTTTTTGTATTACTGTAAAGAAAACGCCTTGGGCCAAGAGTTACAACACCTGGATTCCAGCTCTGACTTCCTTCATTCAGTCTCAAACATCTGCTCTATTCTGCGTCCCATGTTTGGATCTGCTGTGTGTGAACAAGACACATATAGTCTCCCCTAACGGCTGGTTCTTCATGGGCTAAGCCACACCTGACTCCTCAAGCCACTGAACCTTTTGGACTCAGTTTCTTCATCTGCAATAGAAAAGCATTAATAACAAGATGACATCGAAGTCCCCTTTGAACTCAAAAGCTAACTAAAAATAATACAATTATTGCTGTTAGTCAGCCAAAATCATTCTTCTCACCTGCTCCATTTTGGACCTAAACAGCTGGGAAACCAGACCTTTGAGTGTGAAGACCAAGGAAACTTGCAAAAGCAGAAAAGCTGGCTGCACTTCAATGGAGAGACAGCTTGAAGAGAAAGGGAAAGTCCTACAGGCAGTCAAGCAGATTGCTATGCCACCGTTTCCTCACCTGTAGAGTAAGCTTTGACACTGTCAAGGTCCTTACCAGTCCTAATACTTTAGGCTTCTATTTCCCATCACAAGAGGCTACTTCACTGTGGCACTCAGCAGTGAGCAATGAGAAGATGCCCAAGAGCCAGTCAGATCCCAGAGAACCAAAATGCACACTGATTTGACAACTACATCCTCGGAACTGTCACAATATTGTGACTACACCTACCGATAGGCCGACCAGAAATAAACGAATTACTAAATCTTCCAAAATTCTTCCAAAAGACA
The DNA here is from genome assembly GCA_004363535.1 of Dasyprocta punctata. Taxonomy (NCBI): domain Eukaryota; kingdom Metazoa; phylum Chordata; class Mammalia; order Rodentia; family Dasyproctidae; genus Dasyprocta; species Dasyprocta punctata. The sequence goes on from RJWM01008968.1 coordinate 60,546, forward strand.
GTGTCATATTCTACCTTGATAAAGGCAAGGGCTTTCTTCTTTCTTCTTCCTGTCCTTCCATGCCGCACTTTGACAGTCAATGCTCTGTCCCACAAATCCCCTTCTTCCCCAGCCCCTTCTCCTCCTGCCCAGGGCCTGGGCTTCTGCCCAACAGCTTCCTCAAAGCCTACTCTACCGTTTCCACAACACCAGCACCCAGTTCTCAAGAGCTACAGGGACAGGAGCTGCCACTACCTGAGGACCAGAAAGGAGATCTCTAGAGCAGGCAGGAACTTTTCCATCCTTCACCTGTGAAGGGTAAGCATTTGGGTAAGAATAAATAATAATTATATACCTTGTAGGTACTTACTATGTATACCAAGCACTCACTCATCTTATCTCATGTGACTGTGACAATAACCACATGAAGCAGCATGATCATATCTTCTCCATATCCCCAACAGGGCAGTACTTACTTACTTGTTATAATAATTACAAGTAGGAACTTTTATTAGTGGAATGCAGCTATACACAGGAACAGGCAGGGAAACTTGAAGGAGAGGTACAGGGGAGGGCTGGTAGGTGGCACAGAAAACAGGAAACCCCAGGCTGGCAAACTGTCACTTTTTGGTATCCTGGGAGCAAAGACAAGCCAAGGGCCTTGGGGAACTACAAGTGGAAATGGAAAACGAGGTCCCCTGAGTTCAACACATTTGGCAAAAGGATTCTCAAGGCAAGGTACGGGTTCCACCCATCCCACCCTCCAGAAAGTCCCTTGGGTAGATTTGGTTCCCTTCTCTTACAAAGAAAGCTGTGTGAGTAACTGGAAGAGAAAGGCAAGGAAGAAATTTAGTCCAAACTCTCCATCTATCTATCAAGGTTCCATTACCATGGGCATTCATCCATAAAGCTGCCCAAAGTAAATGAAAACTCAGCTTGTCCAGGTATCCTTATTTTATTCCATTCCCCATTAGAATATCAGGGTAGTACTTCTTTTCCTGAAGTTCTACGCATTTAAGGAGATGTTTTCTTCAAAGGATATTTGTCTATTTTAGAAAATCTTCACAATGTTTTTGCTACTTTAAAAATCTGTCAGATACTTGCTGTTGTTCAACAGGATATTTACATGTAGATCCCCAAAAGACACAAATAGATGTATCAAGAGAAAGAAATGCAGGACCATAATTCTTCATCTGAAAATTTATAGGTCAGATGTGCTTCAAAATTCAGGCTTTGTGATTCTAGAGAAGCGATGCAGTGCATTTAATAAATAACACGTGGCCCTCAGAAATTAAATATGATAATAGTACTGCTGCAAAACATGAATACTCAAAGATAAATATATACTCTAGAATTGCATATGGATTTAGCTTATGTTTTACCAACAACAGAATATACCAAAAGCCTACAAAAATATGTGTTTCAAAGTTTTTTGCTTTTGAAAATTTTCCATAAAGAATTATAGACATTTAAAAATGACTCAAATGCTATAGAAAATATCAGCCCATAAGTAACCAAATATATACAAAATTAATCATGGTACCAATCCCTGCCTAACAAATTAACAAATATATTTTTCAGAAAAAAAAAAACATTGACTATGAAAAGTAAGTCCTTTAGACCTCTGCAGTAAGAACATAAACTGAGTCAACCTCCAGATCAACAGTGGAGTCATCGATGGCAACAAAGATGCGAATCTCAATGAACCCCAAATTGCTTTTTCAGGAGCTCATTTTCTGTGGAGTCCTCCAATACTTAATTTGGACAAAGCCTTATGCACAAACATGTTCACTGAAACAACAATCTGTAAAAATCACTTAAATATTATTAGGAACAACTGAAACCTCCTATAAAGTTACAAATGAGGTAAAATACAGTGATCCTATGTAACAGAACATTATGCAGTCATTTTTTGTGTGTATGAGGGAATGGAGGAAACTTCACACACAAGGTTAGCAGGATGAGATGCAATAAGATTGCACTGCGTTACGATCCTGTCCCAGTCAAAGGTGCCTGTCCAAAGACTAGAATGTTAAGCTAACAAAGGCAAGTGATCAGAGTAATGGGACCAAAGATTATTCGTTCTCCCTTCATCATAAACTTTAAATCCTTGGGGCACGGAGAAATTTCAAAAATTCCCTAGAGCACCATACTTCAGCTGAGGGAGAATGAATGAGAAAAGAAGGATGCACCTCAGAACTACTGGAAAGCAGCAAGTTTCATGACTCTGAGGTAGCACTCCGGGCTTTTAGGAAATGAAAATAAACCTACTTTTGCAAAGCCACCACCTCCGGACTTGGGAAAAAAACCTTAAAGAATATGCAACCTATGTTTACTAGATTTTTAACAAATTTATTTTTTATGATTTGTTAAATAGTTCAACTGACATGATAATATAAATCAAGCCTAAGGGACACCTTAGAAAAGAAATACAGTAAAGAAAAATGTATACATACAGAATAAAATATACAGAGATCACAGCTCATTTGATCCTCACTGGCAACCAGTCAGATACAGAACAGAAGCTGGCATGGCGCCATGTCACAGAGGGGAAATGGAGGCAAGGTCTCCTCTGACTTTTGACTACAAGTACAGGGGTCTGATTAAAGCACAGTGCTCTTTCCACTATATCATGTCACCACTGTCACTTCTGGGTCTTTAAAAATATTTTAGAATAAAAGGAATTTTCTTACTCACAAGAAAAACATGGTTTAGTAATAATAAGAATGTGCTTCAGTATTGAATAAATCTAAATCAATGTCAAAAGACAGCTTACACAGCTGGGTGACTTTTTCAATTTAACTTCTCAGAGACTCAACTTCCTTCATCTGGAAACACAGGAACAAAATTACACAGCTTACAGGGTGCTGTAAGAATTAACTGATACAAGTACTTAGACCACTGTCTACCACATTACAAGTAATAATAAAAAGTGAGTTCTTTCTTTCAAAAAGAATAACATTTCTGCAACATATTAACTGCAAATTCATTTTTAGTCCTTGTAAGCCATACCAGATTCATTATTCTACTGGCTTTCGGCAGCCCACCAAACCTTTACCAATTACTGAGTACGCACTTTAAAATATTAAGACTCACTTAAGATAAGATTTTAACCAATAACAATTCCAATCATTCTGTCAATTTTAAATCATTTACTAATGTCTCAGTACGCAATTAGACTTCTGCATCACAGCCAAGCAACTCTTTAAACACGATGAAATTTTTGTTTCTATCACCTGGAACCAAGGTCACTCTTATTCAAATCCAGCTACTTCAAACTCCCAAATAATTTGCTTGATTCGCTTATTTCATGGGTGGGCAGGGTTACACAAAGGAGACAAACTGATGGGAACCTTTCAAATTTTTCCTTTCCTCTTTAACCTAAGTTTAAGCATGGAATCCCAAGTTCCAAGGCCTGCTTTTTCAAAACAGTCCATCCCGACTGTATATTTTGTGGATATACAGCTGGGCAGCTACCTGGCCAAAGGAAAATGCAGAATTTAATAAAACTTATCTTTAGCATCTAAATGAGGAGTCAGGAGGCTGGATGGAAGCCCACAGAACCCAAGGATTATACTTCTCATCTCATCAGCACCTGGACCAGTTCCACACCTTCCTTACTTAAGGGCTGTGCTCACTGTCTGCTAGAGAAACAATAAGCCCAAAGTTTGACTAACCAGAGAACTTAACATACATAAGCCAAGTTATGGAAAATTAGCCCTTGTAGTTCTTGTGGTATACAGTTTAGAATGCTGCTACCAAGGGACAAAAGTTTGAGACTCTTCCACTAGGAAGTAAGAGACTCTGCCCCTACCCACTGTAGAGCTGCATAGCCTTCTTTACAACTTCTTATAATTTTATGATATACTTATGATTTTATGATATCTTAAACTATCTTAGAATCTCAGCTGCACTGCCGAGGCTAATTTATGTTCAGTTTCCTCTGGGCATCAGTAGAATGAATTTTAGAATCAAGCAGGATAACATACAGAGATACACACATACCTCTCCTAATGGTTCTGCTTGATGATACAACACTTATGTGATGGTGAGCCTCAGCTGTCCCACTGAAAATAAATACTTCATAGGGTTATGAGGGTAAAGTTTTAAAAACTATATAAAGTGCCTAACCCAAAGTCCAGTGGTTACAGGCTCTCAACATCACTTCCCATCTCTTTCTTCCTGTTTTTCATACAGAACCCAAAGAGAGCAAACGTTGACTACTAAGACACACTGACAAGTTTCACTTTGTGTCCTTCTTTTTTTGATACCTCATTCTTCCTAAGCATTAACTTTCATCAAAAAGGTTACCGTGCAATGAGATAAGACTTCTCTTCAATCACAGTGTATGCTAAGACCTCAACGTTGCTCAGAGATCCAGGGAAACACAAACCTACTCTAGGGATGGACTCTCCTGCTAATGGCTGATTTACATGCATCATGTGCTGAATTTTTAACAATCTTACTCCTAAGTTAAACTCTTTTTTCTAAATTCTGGAGCAACTGATTCTAACCTTGTGAGCACAGTCTACAATCTCAAGTCCAATTAAATCTAATTATGAGCAGGTGTGGTGGTGCATGGCTGTAATTCCAGCACTTGGGAGGCTAAGGCAGGAGGATCATTGCAAGTTTCAGACCAGCCTGGGCTACAAAGTTAATTTAAGGCCAGCCCAAACTGCATAGCAAAACCCTGTCTCAAAAAGACCAAAAATAAATAAACAAATAAATAAATAAATAAATAAACCTAATTATGTGCCTCTATACCCTAGTATTGAAACGGGATGAAAATCAAAATCTCTCATTCAATAAAACATGTCCATCGTTGCTACTTCTCCAGGATGGATGGTTGACTGAAATATGTGTCTAATAAAGGCTCAGGAGTCATATTATTCAGTCTGTTCCGTTCCTAACCCATTTTGGTTCCTATAAAAAAGCAAGGGCCACATTGATAAGCCAGTTTAAAAGCTGTAAGTGAAGGCAACGCTCTCAGGAGGGAAGAACTGAGTATGTATTCTATGGAGGAGATAATCATTGTTGGGAGCTTTCCAGTGACTTATTATTTGGACCTGAAAAGAAGCCACCCCTGAAGGCAAGCTTGGAAAGGCTTGCTGACGTAAGATTCCAGGCCTTGGTAACCCCAAATGGCCAAGCAGGTTTGAGTTTATTATTTTAAAAACTACTGTTATGAGATGGCAATTAGGAGGAGGAACGACAGTAAAGAATCCCTGGTGTCTGTCTGTAGTCATAAAAACAAGAGTGTGAGACAGGAGTTCGGTAAAAGCTGCACAACCTTTGTAGAGATTTCAATTAAAAACCCCTGCTCAAAGTTCATCGTTGGGTACAAGACTTCAGCATCTCTGCTGGTGGCTTCCCGCCCTGACCACAGATTTCTTCTGTGATGACAGCAACTAACACGAGAAGAAAAATCAAATGCAAGTTTACAAAGGTTCCTTCCTTTTTTCCCAAACCTAATGTATCCAGAATACAAGGGATGGGAAGAAATCTGAAATCCCTGACCTGTTGAAAGAATTGATCGACCACTAAAATAAACGAAAACTTGCAAAGACAATGGAACTCTTCAAGGTTTTAAGACTGTTTTTGTAAAGCAGAGGGGAAATGGGGTAGGGTGGAACGCGGGGACAGCACCCAGACTCGTGTCACGATCCTCCGCTCTCCGGGCCTCTGAGGACCAGGGCGGCAGGAAAGCGGTCCCTGGGGTTCAGAGGAGTACGGCTCTGGAGAAATCATACCCGGGGAAGACGACACGGGCCGGGCTGCAACTCTCCGAAAGGTTCAGAGTTGGGGCGATCCAGATCCCCAGCGGAGGCCTGGGGAAGGGAAGGCGGGAAGGGAGGGACGACAGCCGCTACCACGCGCCGCGCCCTGCCGGGCCAACCCAGACAGTCAGATGTTCGGCGCGAGGTCCCGCAGCTGCGCCGGGACTCGGAGAGTTCGGGGCGCAGCGGAGACCCCGCGCTTCCTTCCGCGCGCCTGGGATCCGGGCTGAACACCTGGTGCCCCGGCCCCGACCGGGCACTCACCCGAGGCCGCCAGCGGCGAACTCACAGCGCCTCCCACGAAGACGGCGGCGGCAAAGGCAGCGAACCACCGAACCCCTCGTGGAGCCATAGCCCAGTTCCTTCGCCCAGCTTTCCTCGGGGCAGAGTCCCGCGATCTGCCCGCGGCGCAGCTCCGCAGCCGGCGGGCGGATCAAGCTGCTGGGCTGGGCTGGGCTGGAGCCCCACGCCGCAAGCCCGCCCCGCCGTGGCCCCACCCACCTCGGCTCGGCCCCGCCCCTTCCCGCCGCTCCCGCAGGCCGGCCTGCACGGCCCCGCCCATTTCAACCCGGCCCCGCCTCTCCGTGGCTTTCCCGCTTCATCTCCAAACACAGAAGCCGCACGGCTTACGCCACCGCCCCGCCCCGCCCCGCCCCTCCTCGCCTCTTCTCGCTGGGCTTTTAGCTCCGCCTGCGTGGCGACCCTCCGTCAAGGCCCCGCCCCCTGGGCCGGGCCCCGCCTCTCCCTGTTTCTGTTGCTTCCGCTCCAAACCCCGCAGTTGTGCGGGCCAGACGACAGCCCCGCCCTCCTGCTCCGCCCACTTCAACTCGGCCCCGCCTCTTGCCGCGCCCTCTTCCTTTCCAAACCCAGCCAGACCCGCAGCCCCCGGGGCTACGCGGCAGCTGCTGGCGGTGACGGTTTTGCCGCGGCTCGTCTTCCTGAGTTCTGGGACTAGGCAGGAGTGGGAAGAAAAAGAAGGTTTTTGGTTTTTTAATAGTATGCTTATGTACGCATCTTGCAAATTCTCCCTCGAAGTGGCCCTTCAAGTCTCCAGTTACTTATTATCTCCTTATATCCTCCCAATAGCTCTGTGAGGCGAGTATTATCTTCATTCCACAGGAAGTAAACCCACGTTGTCTGGGCCACCGTGATCATTGTAATTAGTTCGTTGTCATCGCATGCGCTCATTGCGGTGCCTTCAGAGCCTGGCTCAAGGACAGCACACTCGAAGAGATCAAAAGTTTTTCTGAAGTGGAATCATGCAAGCACTGATTTGCTGCTTTTCTCTGAGTGGTTCCGTTTACTGGCTCTTAGAGACTCCAGAAACGGGGCCTTCAGACCTGCACTCCGGAACCATGGGCCTCCCCTGAGCAAAAGCGTAATGTGGACCAGCAAGTAGGTGCTGGATGGAGGCTGGGGGATTTTCAGAATGGGCTTCTTCTTAGGGCTGACTGATAGCCTCTTATTATCTATCCTGTTAATAGGTCCTCCCTGCAGTCTGTTACTGTTAACAAACATTCGCACTGATGTGAGCCTTACCAGTGACTGACGGTGGGGCCACTACGGAAGGCTGAGGGTGGAGGATGGAACCCTTGCCCTTTGAAGCTCAGAGCAGTCCTGCTGCTCCTGTGCCCAGTCGGTGGCACATCCTGCAGTTGGCAGGCTTAACAGGCAGCCCTTCCTACTTTCATTTCAATCTAAAAACTGATTGTGAATGCAAAGATCTGTATGGGTTCCTAACTAAAAAAGGAGAGAAATCCCAGGCCTAGAAATTGAACTATAAATTATTAATTGTAAGCAAAACCGGCTACATAATTTGCAGTGCCCAGTGAAACATGAAAAAGCAGGACCTTCTATTTAAACATCACTAAGAATTTCAGCAGCAAAGTATTAAACCAATTCTCAAGCCCTCTAAACATGGGAAACTCTTAAACATGGTCACACTCCAAATAAAGGTAGCCCCAGTTTTGAAACTGTAACAAAATAGCTGTATGAGATTGTCTATTCAAAATATAATGTATCAGCCCGGTGTGGTGGTGCATGCCTTTAATCCCAGCACTCGGGAGGCTGAGGCAGGAGGATCATTGTGAGTTCGAGACCAGCCTGGGCTACAAAGTGAGTTTGAGGCCAGCCTGTACTGCATAGTGAGACCCTGTCTCAAAAAATAGGGCTGTGGATTTAGCTCAATGGCCTAAGCGCCTGCCTGGCAGGCACAAGGTTGTGAGTTCGATCCCCAGTACAAAAAAAAAAAAAAAAACACTTGAAAATTGGATAATGTTTCACATTGACTGAACTTACCATTAAAAAAGGGTAATTTTTAACAACATATTTGAGTTAAGCACTTGTCCAGCCCAAAGGAATACAAATACAATCCAGTCCTTAAAACTGGAAGAAAAACAGTCCAATGTGGTGGTGCACACCTGTAATCCCAGCACTCATGAGGCTGAGGCAGGAGGATCACTTTGAATTTGAGGCCAACCTGGGCAACAAAAAGAGTTCAAGTTCAGTCCAAACTATACAGTGAAACCCTGTCTGAGAAAGAAAGGAAAAAAAAAACTGGAAGCAAACATTATTAATCATCTCCTAAGTTCCTGCTTTTCCTGATGAGAGATCCTGACATCTCATATTCAGGATGAGCGAGGACTGGAATCTGAAACTCTTGGTGTTTTCCTTCCCAGACTTTCCTCCTTGAAATAGATATCTTATTTTTACATAAACTCATAGTCATGTATCTGCACATCTTGTCTAAGAAAGAGAGTGAGAAAGGAAAGCAAGGAGGAGGGAAAGAGGGAAAATCAAGCTTAAATTATTTTCCAGGTCCTTAACCCTACAAATTTGTTTATGTGAAGAAAAAAATCCACATATACAAATCTAAAAACCCTCTGTTTTATTTTAAAAGACTGCTATGTAGTAGAAGTTCCCTAACATATTATGAAGGCAGTATCATGTTTCTTTTGATGAAATATAGCTTTGCACAACTGATATCATTTTTTTAAGAAATAAGATTAAAAGTAGTTATTGTTGTAACAATAGTCCTCATTTATTTGTCCTTAAGATTTAGCCCAGTCCTATAATATTTTTCCTGTATTCTTTCATCTAATCCTAATAAAGATGTTACATTGAGGAAGTATTGTTAATGATATTCACTTCAAAGCTGAGGAGACTCCAATTTGAGAGAGTATAACATTTACTTGAGTCACACAGCTGCTGTGTGGCATTGCCGGTACGCAAATCCAGATTAGCTCGATGTAGGCCTGAGCTTGCAACCTCCACATGTAATCAATCTTCTGCCTCCAAAAACAAGTCCATCAGCTCTTTTCCAATGCAAAGTCTCATTCTTCCATCCAAGTACTAACCAGACCTTACGCTTAGCTCCATAGATCAAATGCATTCAAGGTGATACGGCTGTAGACTGACACCTCTTTCTCTTATTCTGTCATCATGCTCCTAACCCAACTTCTTTGAACTCTGTTTTGAAAAATGATTTTCATCTTTTTCCTTCAAGGAGAATAATTTATTTAGTTTAGAAAAAGGTTACAAATCAGGCCACATGGGCTCAAACTAACAAACTTATACAATATGCTTGCTGTCTTTTGTGAATTTTGTTGATTTGTTTCTCCCAGTTTGTCTGAGATTCCAGTTCATCATTTCCCTTCCTGTTTTCCTCTGTACTACTAAGGTGGTAATTTTCGGCACCATCATTTAAGTGTGTAAGACTCCCCTGGCTGGTATTTACTTTAATTAAAGTTGAACAAACTAACACAAAAGTCTGCTTTTGAATTTCTTCTTTCTGTGAATTAGATGTAGTCATCTAGCCTTTTGAGAGGTTATACCTAGGCAATAAGCTTACAATTCTTTAAAAGATATGTCTGCAAGGAAATAAAATAGTGTTTTATAAAGTCTAGGGCTATCTTGATCTGGCAACAAGTACCTATTGTGTTCCTAGTAGTAGACTGAGAGTAGCAGGTTAAAGAAATGAATTACTACAAGTGTAACTAAAAGATGATAAAAT